>JAHWFO010110032.1:68202-85475 GCA_023313115.1 Rhysida immarginata
TATCTGCACTTTTTACTTCTCCCAAAGATTTTTAATCAAAAAAATTGATTTTCTCGAACGTAATATGTAGAAAATGTAAAAACCCTCGTATCTTCTTTCCTTTTTCATCATTTCCGAACGTATGACATATAACATGACATATGTTGCCATATTTCTAAGGACCCAGTGACTGCCACCCCCACAAATCCGACGTCCCTGGGCCTAAACTTCATAGTACTGTAGATCTTGCCTAGAGGAATCTGGATACCGAATTTCACGCCTTTACTTACCTAAATAGCATACAGATATGTTGCCCACCCCCGTAATTCCGACCCCAGTGTACCAATCAAAACCAAACTAAATAGTGCAGTTGGGTATGCCCATAATAAGCTACATACCGAATTTCAACTTTCTACCTCAAAAATTGTAGAAATTATGAAGAGGACGGACTGACTTTATAAAACCAATAAGTAGCTCCATTCTTCCGCTACTTAATATTATAGATTACTAGCAGAGGACCTGGCGTTGCCCGGGATAATTACGCTTGTTAGGGAGCTGAACGAAGATACGTGTGCCTCCTTTGCCTCATCGAGAGAGACTGCCCTATCTATATCGTCTATTATATCCATTTCCTGTTCATTGTTATAAATTCTTGGAAACGAATGTTCTGTCATTGCATCATCATTTTATGTTCATTGTTATAATTCTTTGAATAATTTTGTGCTCATTGTTATTGGTGAATTGCGCATTGAGACCATTCTTGATGCGAACACGACGGGCCTATTGTTGCAAAAACTTTGCCTTGCATTGTTGGTCATGAGATATCTGTTGCTGTTCCGAGCGTAGTGTGAATTGCGTGTTGACACCGTTGTTGATACCTATTGTTGCACAAACTTTTCCTTTCATTGTTGGTCATGAGATATATATATTGGTTGGTCCGTGCAGAGTGTTTGTGAATTGCGTGTTGATACCATTGTTGATACCTATTGTTGTACAAACTTTGCCTTGCATTGTTGGTCATGAGATATTTCTAATTAATATGCCCTTTCATAATCATGGATATCGATTTTTTATCGATAATTATTATTTTTCCGAAATCTGAGGTAGACAGTGACCTTCCTCATGGTTTGAAGGTCAAGTATGCAAAATTTCATCAAGATCGGAATAAAACTGTAGATTTGCATAAGAAGCAAACGAACAAACAAACAAACCCACAAACAAACAAACATCCTTCTTATATAGGCGCATTCTCCATCGCGCACGATCTGCACAATATGCACGCTGTGGGCGCACTGGCTGTTGCGCATCGCTCTGTGCGTTTCGTGCACCCTGTTCTTCATTGCCAGTGCGTTTAGTTATCGTGCCTTTGGTGCGTTTCGTGCGCGCACGAAACACACTAGCCAGAGGCCAGGGTTGCTCAGTGTATTGAAGATGGCGGAGGAGCAATGAGGAAACCGAAGCACAGTTATCAAGATTGAAACAGTGAATGTAGATGAAGAAACTGCAGAGAAGTTTATTCGGGTTATTCAATTTCCTCCATAACACTTTCAAGCAAATTATCGTCACTGCTGCTTTCGTCTTCAGCATTTACAATGTGTTTATTTACAACCGTTTTCATGGTATTAAGATTGACATGGTATCGAAATTTTTCTATCACAATTCGCCATTTGCAAAAATCGCGGGTTTATCGTTAACGATCTGTTCTTCTTGGGGCCGTCTAAACTCCATGAATTGAACTGCACGATTCGCACTGATCACGTGACTCACTCTCACGATTGTGCGTTTCGTGCGCGATGGAGAATGCGCCTTATATAAGATGATGAGCAACTTCAGCAATCGTGCGTCGACAAATCGCTTTCACGTGCGCGCGCCGATTTCAGTAATGCTTAAAAGATGAAGAGAAAGTAACAATATATTCCTTCTTGACAAATCGATTGTTATATGACATGTCATTATCTTTATATTCTTTACACTCACTGTTTTAACACGTGAATTCGACTTGAAGGGGTCCACGAAAAATCCTGAAAAGTTGACACGGCCGAGCTAAGATTTTGGTGGTCATTATTCTGAAAACAGAATTTAAAAAAGTTAATTCGTTTTCAAGTTATCGTGCAAACGGCGGCCGGCCGGCCGGCCAGATAAATGTACAGACCAAGGGCGCATTCTTATAAGTACTTTTATGCTAAAGCTCCTAATAAACGAAAAACGGAAAACACTACTCCACATAGGTATTTTATTACAGACTCAGATGTACACTCATCGATGATGGATTTTTGAAATTCGAAATATACATCTGAATCTGTAATAAAATACAGTATTTTGAGTAGAGTTTTCCGTTTTTCGTTTATTTATTTAAAATGAAAAAAAAATTATGCCCTGCTACACCTGTATCTTTTTTTAATTTTATGAATTCTTATTTTAACTTTTTATTTCACTTTTTAAACCAAAAAAGAATACTTTTTTTAAAGTAAAAACAAGAATGGATGAAGAGGGTAAAAATATAAAATAGTTTTTTTTAAAATATTTTATTTTATTTTTAGTAATTTTATGAGGACAAACGAACAATAAGTTAAAGTAGAAAATTAACTGTTGTAGATTATATTTAAAAAAAACTTAATTGTTTGAAATTTTTGAAATTTGAAATTTATTCATCCAATAAACAAAGGACCTAGATATGTATACAAAAAAATTTCACTTTTGTGAATTCATTATTTTTTTTATCAAGATAATTTCAAAACTCTTTGGCATACTTTAATTTTTTTGTTTACATATTGTTTGGTTAACATTTTTAAATACGATTCTATTCTCATTTTTACATATTTAGTTATGATAGATGCAAGTACAATTCAGCATGAGAATGAGAACAATATAGTGATTTCCAAGAAATAATTAGATCAATTTCTTACAAAGGTTTTTCTGCCTACAACTGTCAACCGAGAAGTAAAACACCCTTTAAAATCATATGATTTATGGGGTTGTTTTAATAGTCAAAGTATTAGGAATAAAGAAATAAAAACACTCTTTGACCACAACAGAAATAAATTTGGAAAAATACGACCTGGAAGAGCTTTTCGAGGGCGAAGCTCTCATCATTCAGCAGATTCAGTTAGTAAAATGGGAAAATCCGATGATACTGATTGAAGTAATCGACAATCGAACAGTGAAGTGAAAAGAAAGACGCTAGTGGTCCAGGAGCCAAGCTCAGTTTGCACGCTCGCCCAAAGAGTAAACCAGAGGAGGTACACTAAACTGGGTGAGAAGCCTGATGAACCTCTTAAGTCTTCCAGAGAAGAAGTCCTCAGAAGGGACGAGAGTCAGATTGTAGATTGACGAATAGAGTCCCCAAAAATCAGCAGGATCTAAAAGATCCAATAGTTGGGGAATGCGGCCTTGTTAACGTCATCAAAGCAGATATCCAGGATATGGCGCGGTCTTCGAAACCTGAGGGGATTCTTTAAAATGAGTGGATGGTCCAGAATACCAGAAACCAGGGTGTTTTCATGATTCTCCATCTTGGGTAGCATGTTCTTCATAAGTGTCTGGACAAAGGTGCCTATGTGTGTCATCCCCAAATCGTCATAGATAGAGTGGTTGTTGGCAACTCTTCTGTCAAGTTGGGTAATGGAAGGGAGAGCAACATTTTGGAAGGTCTGGAGACCCTTCCACTTAGATTTGCAAATAGAAGCCCAAGCAGGCATTCCATGAAGCAAAATAGTACGAATCACAACCTTGTATATCAAGAGTTTGTTATCTACACCAAGAGCGCTGTTTCGTCCCAGAAGTGCAATCAAACTGAACTCCGCTTTCTTTGCCTTGTTGAGCGCGTATTGGACTTGGTCGTTCCAGTTTAGTTTGGAGTCGATCATGACACCAAGATATTTATAGCTTTTTACCCACTCAAGTTTCTTGCCAAATAAGAAGAGGGGCTTTGGAGGGTTTTTGCATTTGCGAGTGATAAACATGACCTTGCACTTTTTGACATTCAGCTTTAATCGCCACTTAGTGAACCAGCTCTCGCTCTGATGTAAAGCTTTTTGTAGTCGAGTGATGACATGTGCTGGGTTTCGTGCCCAGGTTATGATGGAACCGTCGTCAGCAAACATGTCAAGATTATACTTTGCAAACTTGGGGAAGTCATGGATAGAGAAGTTGAATAAGGCTGGCCCCAAGACAGAGCCTTGGGGTACACCAGCATTTACATCGCAAGGTTCAGACAAGAGGTCCCCAACCTTAACACGAAAAGTCCTCTTTGACAGGAAGAAGCGAACCGGAGCAATTAGATCGTCAGGGAACCCGTAGGTAATCATTTTGTAAATGAGCCCATCATGCCAGACTTGGTCAAAGGCCTTTTGGACATCGAGGAAAACGAGACCACCAAACATAGAGAGGTTGAGAGGATCGTTTAAATCAGCAACGAGCCTCCATAACTGAAGCTGACAAGAATGGCCTGGACGGAAGCCAAATTGCTCACTACGAATGAGGTTGTTTGCCTCGCAGTACTCGTTGAACCTCTTGAGTATAGTGCGCTCAAAGACCTTCAAAAGCATGAGCAACAAGCCAATGGGCCTATAACTTGTGGGAAGAGCCGGATCCAGTCCAGGTTTAGGAATGGTGATGATAACTGAGTCCTTCCAGGCACTAGGGAAATGGCCGCTAAGCCAGCAGTCATTCATGATCTTAGTGATGATGCAGATAACACTGGGAGGCAAATTCTTGAGAGCACGGTTGGTAATGGTGTCGATGCCGGCTGCCTTTTTGCTTTTCAGGCGCTTTATGATGTCCAATATCTCAGAGGTACCAATGACATCAGGAGAGCAAGAGCGCGCCGTGTGTGGCCATACATATCACACACGTCCTTGACCTCACGAGTGATATTGACCAGATCATCGTCTTTGGGGGTAGAGAATTGGCTCATCAGTGAATCGGCGATAATTTGTGCTTTGTCCTGGTCATTGCTAACGAAATCGCCACCCTCTGTAAACAGAGGAAGGAGAACAATATTTCTGTTGCTTTTAAGGGCCCTGACCATACTCCAGAGAGGACAGACTTTTAACTTTGTCGTTCCATCTTTGATTCCGTAAATCCTTAATCTGATCACTTACCTTGCGGGATAGCCTGTTGTACTTCGTCTTGAAGTGGAGAAACCTGGTATGCTGCCAAAGTCTTCTGAAGTGGTTTTTTTCGTGGATGAGTTGCCTGATGGAGGAAGTTCCAGATGGTCTGGCCGCTTGCAATCCACCGGAGTAGCACTAGCATTTGTAGCAATCTTGATGGAGTGAGTGACCTTTTTGATGTTTTAGTCAATGTCACTGCTGGTGACGGGATCCTGATAGGAAATGTTACTGTCGTTCATAAGTTCTCTAAAAAATTTCCTGTCCTGCTTATAACGAAGATTTATTCTCAGGTCGATATTTATCCCCTCAAAACTTAGTGCAACTGGTAGGTGATCTAATTCTTTTAAACGGACATCTAATTTTAAAGATATTCTAGTCCATGCTGCTATTACTAAACCACGCACTTCCAATAAGGGATGTTCTCCTTGCAATGAAAAGCGTTGTGGCGTTTGCCATTTTCTTAACCCTGCTACCTCCATTTCCAGCAGTGCTTCCTCCTTTACTTTCAAAATTAACCAGAACCTGACCTGCACTTCTCACAATCTAATTTACCTGTTACATTGCAAAGTATGCCAGAAACAGTATCTCGGTGAGACAGGTAATACCATACGTGCCAGATTTGCTGGACATAAATTCGACATCCTTAGCAATGCTGATACCCCTGTCGCTAAACACTTTAATACCCCTGCCACTCTTTACAAGCCATCAGCCTTTATATTCTTCGTAGTAACTTCCATAACTAAAAAGAGAGAAAGCAATTCAAGCCTTTTCTTATTTGGAAATTCAATTCCCTCACCCCTAATGGCATTAACTTTAGCAAAGGCACCATTCCCTCATTACCTTTCCCATATCCCTCTCCAACTTCAGCTATTCCTTAATTTGTCGCAAGCTCTATGGCCTTTTTTCTTTTTTCTTTATCTTATCTTTTATTTCTTTATTTCAATGTTCTTTCATATTTTTCTACCTTTGACCCGATGCTCGTACGTGTGGGACTATTTTACAGGGTGACTAGCGACCGGGAATTGTCAGGGAATTTATTTTATTTTTTTTTACCGGGAACAATCAGGGAATATCATAAAATCGAAAATTTTGAACAATGTCAAAATGTAATATTCTTTCATGACAGCCTTTTTTTCTGCTGATAATCAGGAAACATCAAGGAATTTTACGAAATCTTTTTGCTAGGCACCCTGGCATTCCTAAACTTTTTTATAATTTCAATTTCATATGTGTCATCCTATTGCATTTTTCTCGCCGCCCCCTTATTATTTCCTATTTGTCCTCCGTCCTGTCCTATCCCAATTCTTCTAATTAATCTCATTGGTTCTCTTCTTGTTTTTCAGCCAATACCGTCTTACTATTCCCCATGCAAACTATATATAAACCCGTCCGTTAGTACAACTTTCATGACTTCAGGATAATTCTCTAATATTCTATTTGCTTTAAGAGAATTATCCTTTTTTGCTTTGATAAAGGATAGTCTCTATCCGAAACGTCAGCTTTTTATTTTGATTTTGATTAATTATTTTTGTTTATTATATATTATTTTTTATTTAATTTTATTTTTAATTTATAACTATTACTTATTGTATTCCAGGGTTTTTGTGTCTCGTCCTTCTCTTAATTTATATCCGTTCATACTTCATTGTTATAAAATTCTTCATCATCTTCGATCTCTTGCAAGGTATGGGTTTCTGAATCCCGCATAGATTCGCGCAATTTCAGCAATATATTTTGTTTGAATTTATATATATATATATAATGGCTTTTAGTTTGAATGCTATATCGTATGATTTTCTTTTCCCAGATTCCATGTTCACCTGCACATTAGTTAACCACTCAGCATAAGACGTAACTTACTGGTACCTAAAATAAAATAGAATAAAATAAATGAAGTAACAAAAAAACTAACCTTAATCGAGAAACGTTTAATAATCTGAAAGTGAGGAAAAACGCCGGAATTTATATCGATGACCCGAAAAAGACCCGGCGTTTATTTGAGACACGGCGTTTATTCTATTTTTTACATCCCATCCGGCTGGCTTTTATTTGAGACCAGCGTGTATTTGAATAGCCGGCGTGTATTCAAGATTTTACAGTAACTATAAAAATAGTTTACCAGGACAGACAAAAAAATTGAAACTAACAATATAATACTAGAATTAAAAGGTGAATAGGATTTGTGGCCGACAGAAGGAAATCCAAATATGAACTCATTATAATAAAGTTCAGTCGAATCATTCAAAAGACTTAAATGAAATGCTGAAAAACATTTCTTGGCGGAAAATAGTTATCATAACAATATTGAGCTGTCTGCACGATCATTCAAGATAATTCTGGCTTTCTAATTTGGTTCTTTTAAATAAAAAAAAAACATTTAATGAAAATTAAATTGCTCTAAGGCAAATTTAAAAATAAACAAATTAAAAGAAATTGGGACTACCCCCCTCTACTACAAAAGCTAGACCAAATCATCAGTTAACTTTAAAAAAAATGTGACCAAAATCAGTAAACTAAAACCCCCCAAAACATTAGAAAGAAATTTAGAATTACAGAAAACCAAAATGAAGATCAGAAGAAATATGAAAACTTAGAAATTAAAAGGGATTTTGACAAATTGTAAACTCTAAATTAGACATAATCCTTGCCCCATTGGGGATCAAATGGCACACATCAGAGTAAAATTGGAATGTGGCTTCTTAGGATAGACTGTCAATGATGATCACTTCTGGAGAAGAGACAGTCTGACATAGCCAAAATGATCTGGGTCACAGTCATTAAAATACATGTCCATCTCAACAGGAGCAAAAGGGAAAATAAATAGTAAATTTTTACATATTCGGGAAATTGAGACAATGAATATAGATTATTTTTGAAGAAACATCAAGTTATAATGTAACTGAAGTGGCCAAAAGATGATGACAATTCCCCATGGCTAGCAGAGTAGCTGTTGGAACTGGAGCCGATGTTATGGCTCCAGAGGAGCACCCTTAGATCGTGAAACAGGCAGGGTGCCCGGGCACACATGCTGTAGGAGTACGGGCAGCCCTCAAGGACTGCACCACCTATCTAAACGCCTTAAAAAGAGGCCCATCCGCCCACCGGTGGGTCATCAATGTCGAGGGAAAAGGTGAAAAGGTACGAGATGTTGTTCGTGTCCCCTCCTATGACCTTACAGAGACGCTGAGATGATGAACAACGTCTCTGAAAAATAGCTGGGCCAAGCTGATGCCATTCAAGATGTAGGAAGGACCTGAGATGGATGGCGCCTCTCCTCCAGATGGCTGAGGCTGGCGGATGGACACCAGCAGATCGCTGCTGACGGGCCAGCCAAATCTCACTGTTCAAAAAGGCGATGGAAGTGGCTAGGTCCAGCTTATACGCAGCACTGGTGGAGCAGTCCATCAGAAATCACACTGACTGGTAGGTAAAGTCGGTCAGAAGTTAGTGACTAGAGAGGCGATCCCAAATAGACTGTGCAAACGGGCACTCATAAAAAACATAAGAAATGGTTTAAAGCAACCCGCAAAACTGGCAACCAGCAGATCTGACAACTCCCAGCGATGTGTACAATGGAGAGAGTAGAACCCATCATGGTGCAGCAAGCGCCATTAAAAATTAAAGACTGCCTTCTGAAAGCCGAGAGACTTGATGGTCTTCAAGATGGCTGATACACAGGGTGCCACCGAACGATGCCAGAAATTGCACCCTGATCAGACTGCTGGAAGAAGTGCACCAAGATAGACGTAGGTTTCCATAGTCTTGCGGGTCGAACTGTCGAAGGCCAGACAGGAAAGATGACAAGTCTCGCCAGAATAGATGATAAAAGTCTGGCGAACGTGAGATGATCGTCACTGGCAGCGTGGACGAAAAAGGTAGCCTGTTCATTTTCAAGATAAAGCAAAGATGCAGAAAGAAGTGCTGGCCCAGATAAGGAGAGGAAGGAGGAAAGCACGCATCAAGGCACTCATTCTGGCGCGATGAGGTATCGCCGGATGTTTGGCAGGCCCAACCCCCCCCCCCGCCATCGAAAGGGAAAAACAGCAGCTCCGAACGGATGGGATGACGGGCTGCTGAATAACCCCACACACAGTCAACTATTGCACTACGCAACTTCTTTAAAAGAGACGGAGATGGCAAGGCGAACAGGCACTTGGAAGTCAAACATAGTCTTGAAAAACATCGAGGTGATAAAACGAGAGTGATTGCCAAGGCAGGAGATATATTTGGTAATTACCAGCTGCCATTGAAGAGAGTCCATATTAGGTAGAAAAGAAAAAACATATCCCAGCACTGTAATTTGCTCACACAAAGTTATTGGGAAGGATTGAAGATAGTCCACCGTCCACTTCCCAATAGCGATGCCTTTAGACTTGACAAGATTAATGGAACTTCCCTTTGAAGTGCTAAAAATATCGAAGAATTCTTTATAGATGCCCAGGGAAGACGCATCAGCTGCAAATAACACTACATCGTCAGCATATGCCAGCGTACGGATGTTGATGGAAGCAGCTGGCAAATCATACCCCCGGACATCTGGGTGACGATTAAGACATTGCAATACTGGCTCTAAATAGAATATGTATAAGAGGGAAGAGATGGGACACTCCTGCCTGACGCCTTTGCACGGTTTGAAGAAAGGCGAAGTGGAGCCATTAATCGCCACGCATGATGTGGCAGAAGCATACAGTGCTGAGATAATCGTAGCAAATCTCCGATGATGAAGATGGTGAAACACTCGGGAAAGAAACACGTGATTCACTTTGTTGAAGGCCTTTTTCTGGTAAAGACTTAGCACGGCGAGAGTCTGACCATGCACAAACGCTTCCTCTATAACACATTTGATGGTAATCAGGTTGTCGGACATCCTGCGAGATGGAATGGAGCAGGATTACCCCGGATCGAAAAAATCGTCGGCGAAACATTTGATCCGTTGTTGGAGTACACAAGTGAAGACCTTGTAATCTGTGTTAAGTAGAGTAATAGGCCTCCACTAGTGACAAGTTCAGGATCCGGTACCTTGGGGAGCAAAATGATTCTCCCTGCGGTAAAGTCCAACGTGATGGAGAAAGGGTCCTTGAGTATCGAATTGAACACTTGCACCAGGACAGGCCCAAGAAATTTCCAAGTCGCATTAAAGAACGAGTAAGGGATGCTGTCTAATCCATGGCTGGACTGATGACGGCCATTCATCGACAGAAACCTCTTAACTTCATCTTCGGAAAAGGTACCGGTAATTGACAGGTCAACCAGCAGTGAAAGGTCTAAGCACCTCGATCCGCTTCATCGTGGCGTCGGATGGATAGACTGGGTGGCCAAAAACTGATGAAAAATGAGAGTTGAAAGCATTAAAGATGTCAGAGTCGTTTTCTACTGTCCCATTGTCCAACACCAAACGATGACACCTCTTATACATCCAACGCCTCTCAGCGAACACAGCTGACGACATAAGTTGGACCTCAGACGCTCAGAACAGTTTGGCCCTCAGAGCTTCACCGGCAGCCCTGTGGTTCATAAGAGAAATGATCTCACTCTTCACCTGCCAGATGTCATCAGCATACTCGCCCTTCGGGATGGAACAGCGGAGGAGGTGCAGGATTTCTTGCAGCATGAGGAAATGGCGCCGATTGCGTCTAGTGGTGTTCAATCCAATCTTTTTGAAAAAACGACGGATTTTGGATTTGAGACAAAGCCAAGAAGCTAGCGACGGAGGCAGGTTGTGAAGATGTCTTTCCACAAACCGAACGAACATTCCCTTGTATTTATCGATGTCAAGCAGAGAAACGTTCAAGAACCACTTGTTCCAAGCAGGGCCTGTAGAGGAGGGTGGTAATGGAGGGTTCCATGACCACTTGATGGCACTGTGGTCAGGAACAGAGCATAGAATGACTTCCATGGAATCCGAAGCACCAACAAAAACTGCGTCTACAAGAAAAAGGTCCAAGTTGATGAAATATGGACCTACACTGGCTGGAATGAGAAGACGCCCAAAGATCGAAAAGTGCATTCCGCTGGCACAACTAGTAGACACACACGGACGAAAAGATGTCGTTCTCATCCGGATGGCATTTGACGTCCCCAGCAACCATTACAGACAGTGACGAGCACAGGTAAAAGTCTAGATCTAAAGAGATTACCCTGCACTCGCAGTCAAAGACACAGTTCAATGCCATGATGGAGGGGTTGAAGATGATGGAGGCAACTGCGCAGATGGATATTGACTGCGAAGGCCAGGGAGGTTAGCAAGCTGTGGAGAAGCAGCAAGTTTCACCTCTTGAAAGAGAAGGACATCTGTCCTGTACAGGGCAGTAAAAGATGACAAAACCGATTGCTTAAAGGATGAGCCAAGGGAACGAATTTAAGGAAAAGGTTTTCTCTGCGAAATTAAGCTGACGGAGGCTGGCCTGTGTCTGAAGGAGACTTGAGCTTCACCGACAGGGGTGCAGGCTCAGATGTCTTCCGTCTAGGAGAACGAGCACGTCCCGAAGAGCAAGAGGGGCTGCAATGATGATGTCTGGCGCAGCTGTCTCTTTCAGAAGAAGATGATACAGGAACCCCGTCCCTCTACCACAACATCGGGGCTTCTTCTTGTGAGGGCTCTTAGCTGTCGCAATATGATCCCCCTGGGCAGACGCTGATGGCTTTGAGGTCCCAGCAGAGGAAAAATTCTACCAGGTGGAGGTGCACAGACAATTTGCAGAGGCAGTGACGCCGCTGAAAGCGTGGGTGGAGGAAGAGATGGGAACTCCTCCTCAGCAAACACCGACCCGGAGCACAACGAATCGTCAACGATGACTTCAGCAGAGAGACAGTCCTCCAACACTAGGGAAACAGATGGCGAAAGAGAAGGAGAAACGGTTTCACGTACCACACTTGGCCAAAGAGGGTGAGGTGGCATTTCTTTCCAGGAGTCGCAGGATGAGGTACAATGGTGAGGCCACCTTCGAATTCCTTGGTGAAGGACGAGGCGTGGTAGCTCTGCTCGGATCAGGTGACTTGGCCGGTGAAATCATCTTTGCTGACTACTGGGACGACATTCCTTGAGGCGGTGGCATTGGGGCTGCTGGTAGAGCATCTGACCTCTCTGGGCACTGGTGGAATTTGTGCACGGTCTTGTGGCAGTAATTCACATTTCCTAAGGAGAGGGGAGTCTTTCCTGACATGAGAAGTCTTTTTGCCGTACTAGCAGCACTGCCTTTGTCCCTTGTAAGACACGGAGACACGATCTTCGCGCATCACAACGAATTCAGGAATGTCTCTGTAGACTACGTTGTCACCCGCCATCTGAAGAGGAAAATCTGGGTGCTGGGGGTACGAAATTCTTCACACCACCCCGTAGTCCGACTTGTAGTCTCAGAGATAATTTTCAGCCATCAGTGGCAGTGCACCCCGGACGAGAAGTGGAAGATATCCGGGTTCAGCATAACTTAGGTGGACGGTGGTTTTTCCCAAACTTGATAGAGTTAGCAGCCATTCTTCGGTTTGCCACATTTTGTTGCCTGCAGTGAATCCTCGACTCAGTCGTAAAAAGACGGGGGGGGGGGGACGCTAACACGCACTTCACACTTTGGCTGGCAGAGTAGAAGCAACTGATCAAGTAGAGGAGTGGCGGAGTAGTGTGAAAAAAATCTTCAGCGCATGAATTTATACTTTCAGTAGTAAAAATCCAAGGGCACATGGCTAGCACGTAGTGACAATGGACAGTCACTTCCCAGCAGCACATGGATGTAAATGAAAGAACAGCTGAAAATTATAGCCAACAATCACAGGTAGATATACAGGGTCTTTATAACTAAAGTTCCATTTTGACGTGGCCATAAAAAAACTACTGGACCAAAAGCTATAATACTTGGTAATATTATACAAGAGGGCATGGGAAGTTCATAACCACCAAAAAAACAATAATTCAAAAGGTCACCACCAGCATGGAATGGCGCTTTATGCAATATTCGTATACGAAATTAGACACGAAGAGACAGCATAAAAGTCTTTATTCGTTACTAAAATTAGTTAGTTACATGTTGAATGTGGCCTCCACCATTTACTGAAAGCAGGTTAAATCGGATTACTATGTCTAATTTCGTATACGAACATTGCACAGAGCGCCATTCCATGCTGGTGGTGACCTTTTGAACTAATTTTTTTTTATGGGTATGAACCTTCCATAATATTACTAAGTATTTTAGCTTTTGGTCCAGTAATTTTTTTTTATGGCCATGTCAAAATGGAACTTTAATTATAAAGACTATGTATAATTGTAAGCCAATTTAAAAGGAATTCTAAAAACTGCCCTTAAAAATATATTTTAAAATAAAAGAAAATAGCCATATTTTCAAAGGGAATGCGATTTTACAAACACGAACAGAGAGGGAAACAATATGCATTTCCAAAGGAAATTGATCAATAATTTTTTCCAAAGGGAAAAGTACATATTCCAGTTAATAATTATATTATGAATTGACTTATCAAAGAAGAATAGTATTTAAAATTAGAAATCATATAAACTGAGTCATTAAATGAAGGAACAATTTTCCGAATTTACTTACTTACTTTTCAAACCCGCTTATCCGTTAGGGTCGCGGGGGCAGCAGCCATATGGAGGATCTCCAGCGATCGCGATCTTCCGCCATCAGGCGCATGTCCTCCCTGGTAATATCCAAGCGACTTGAACCCAGATTCTCCATGTAGTCTAGCCACCTGGTTCTAGGCCGACGCCCTGGTCTCTTACCTACCGGCTTGGAAAATAACTGCCTAGGAAAACTAGTTTGCGGCATCCGTATCACGTGGCCATACCAGCGCAACTGAGATCTCTCAATGCGGAGAAGTAGCGGCTCAACACCTAAAGATTCCCTTATTGTGCTGCTATACACTCTATATAGTAGATTAATACCTGCCACACCTCTCAGAAATCTCATTTCGGCCGCTTGTATCCGCGATCGCACTCTTTCGATCATTACCCAAGCCTCATGACCATAGGTGAGAATGGGGACAAAGATAGATTTGAAGACGGAGAGCTTGGCTTTGATACCCAGCTCGCGTTTCGTTACCACGGATCGCCACAGTTCACCTGACACAGCTTGCTGCACCGATCCGAGCATCAAATTCTTTCTCCTGCCGTCCATCACTCGTGAATGCAATCCCGAGATACTTGAATTTCTCCACCTGTCTCAATGAGGCTCCCCTAACATGGAGAGCGCACTAAGCAGGCTGTCTTGAAAGGCCCAGAACCTCGGTTTTAGCCACACTGATCTTCATCCCAGCTTCTTCACATTTGGCTGCAAACCGGTCTAGTGCATGCTTAAGGTTCGTGCGAGAAGACCCAAGGAGGACAAGGTCGTCAGCAAAGAGTAACCTCTCCACCTGGCAGTCGCCCACACACACACACGCTCATCGCCTCGGCTGCCCCTGTCTATCCAGTCCATAAAGATAATAAACAAGAGGGGCGACAGTAGGCACCCTTGGCGGAGTCCAACACCCACGGTGAACGGTCTTGACTTAATGCTTTCGTACAGAGACATGATCGCAACCAGTAATTGCCCATCCACTCCATACTCTTGCAACACTTGCCAGAGCTTCTCCCGAGGAACTCTGTCATAGGCTTTTTCAAGGTCCACAAAGCAAGCGTAGACTTCTTTTGCATAATCCCAAGATTTCTTAAAGATTTGCCTTAGAGCAAGGATGTGATCCGTCGTGCTTCGGCCAGGTCGGAAACCACATTGCTCCCCCAATAGTTTGGATTAGACTATTTCCCGACTTCTCTTCTCCAGACACTTAGCGTACACTTTCCCAGGAATGCTGAGCAAAGAGATGCCTCGATAGTTGTTGCAATCTCTCTGATCTCCCTTTTGAAGATAGGGATCACAATTCCTGTCTGTTTAGGAGCCTGGCCAAATATCCATTCAACCTGACACATTCGAGTCACCATCCTGATTTAAGGCCTTTAACATCTCATACCGGATTTCATTATCACCTGCAGCTTTGCCAGTCTACATAAACTTAATTGCCCATCTGACTTCTGCTTCGGTGATACTACTGTGACTATTCTCCGCTCCAAGGTGCACCTCATGTGCCTCAGTTGCTGCTGTCACCAGATTAAGAAGAGATGCAAAGTATTCCTTCCACCTATGCAATACGCTCTCCTCCGTTTTCAGAAGCCTCCCATTTGAACTCTTAATAGTTTGTGATGAAAGAGACTTCTTTCCACGGAGGCGGCGCACAGTCTGCCAGAACACATAGTCTGCCGAACCATAGTCTGCCTCCAATTTCTCCCCGAACTTCTCCCAGCCCTTGGCTTTAGTTGTTGATACTGTCTTTGCTGCTGCTTTTCGCGTCTCAGTGTACTGCACTCGACTCGAAGTTGACTTATTTGCAAGCCATAGCAAATAGACTTCCTTCTTTGCCTTGACAGCTTCTTGGACTTCACCGTTCCACCATGCAGTCCTTTTCTCACCGCCCTGCGCCACACTCAGCCGCTTACGACCACAGCACAATGCAGCCGAAGTAATCACAGCAGTTTTAAACAACTGCCACTCCTCTTCAACAGTACCACGATCACTGGGTAGTTCTTTGAAACTTGAAGATATGTTATCTGCAAAGGTCTTCCTCACAGCTCTATCCTCCAATGCCTCCCATTTGATGCGCCAAGTTTGTCTGAACCTAGTACTTCGCTTGGTTGGCATGGATTCAGAGAACCGCAAAGTGCGGACAACAAGGTGGTGATCAGTTGATTGTTCTGCCCCTCTTCCCACACGAGTATCCAACACAGATCGGAATAGGTCGGCTGAAACGATTACAAAATCAACCAGTGACTTCTGGTCCATTGCATCCCTGTACCAGGTATACTGATGGATATCATTGTGCTGGAAGAAGGTGTTTGTGATGGAAAGTCCATTGTTGCAACAGAGATCCAACAAGCACCTCCCATTCGCATTTAAATCGGGGTCACTATTCCTCCCAATCACGCCTTTCCACGTTTGGTCATCAGCCCTTACGTGTGCATTGAAGTCGCCCATCAGGATGACAGAATCTGCACTCCCTCTCCTGCTGCAGCAGCATAGTACTATATTTAGTTCAAAGTACAGAAATTGAATACTTAAAAGGACAATACATTAAGCATAAAGTTGAATAATTAATGAAGGGTCATTAATTCAATTTGTGCACTATATCAATTAGTAAGGTGTATGACTATGAATTATGAACTGTATAATTGAAAATAGGGCATTATCTAGAATTGTGAGCTGGCCAACACAAAATAGGAAAAAGCAAATTTCCTATAAAATAAAAGTCAAAATGTGATGGAAAAAAATATGAAATGACGCCCTAAAAAAAACTTTATACTTGACATAAGTATAAATCTAAGACTAAACATTATAAATAAAGGAAAAATAATGACTTCATTTAAATAAGGAATCTTTTTGTATAGTGGAATAATCAACACTAGGTAGATGAAGCAAATTATATCTCTTAGGAGAAGCAACTGGAGAAGTACTAGCCACTATTTTCTCAGGTAACTGAGGCAAAATGGGAACTAAGCAAATATCGTCATCATCATAATCTTCATTCTGAGACTTGCCATATTAGAAAATATTAACTGGAATCAATGACAACATTTAGCAGCCAAGCCATGTTAAATATTATTCTCAAAAAACGCCAGAAAAAGCATAAAGCAAAGGTGAATGAAATTTCCAAGTCTGATTAATGACTGAGTTCAACAAAGAAATTATTGCATAAAGCATTTATAAAATAAGCCAACTTTATCATAAAGTTTAGACTTGATAACCCTTATGGTTTTAATTACCTTCAAAGTATGAACTATTCATGAACCAGACACTGTAATTCATTCAATTGTGATCCAGTTATATCACTATACTAGCAAAGGTACCCGGCGTTGCCCGGGATAATTACACTTGGATGTAAACAGAACAATCTCAAAAAATTAAATTAAATTTTGCAATATCTTAAAAATAAACACATGAAAATGCTTAGAATTAATACAGTAAAAATTCTTAATGAAAATTCGAAAAAAATCTTTTTAAAGGCTCACAATGGATGGACCGCTCCAATAATTTCTTACTCAGGTAATCTTACTTCAGATGTACACTTGATGTTGTTGCAATTTCCACTCTTCTCTCGTTGTGTTGAAGCAAAATTTGGCCTTTCATCACTTTGGGTAGTCTAGCG
>JAHWFO010110033.1:0-12972 GCA_023313115.1 Rhysida immarginata
CACCATATACTGAAAGGCACTATTTGGACATAATAAAATAAAAAAAGAATTGATCCTCCTCCGAGCCGTATGCGCCAAACTGACATGGAATGTCACATACGCCCGACAGAAGATCAAAATATAATCAAGCAATAAATTATATTTTGAACCACAAAAATAAAAAGACAACACTAACAACTTGAATGACAGGATTAAACAAAATAGTACAGGAGACACAACTCAGTATCCACCACTTCCACTCCTTTTAATCCATACCTAGCTCACAAAACCCTAACACTTCTCCTTTATTTAAAAACGGTTTCGGTTTACCCAGCACCCCAATGGTTTGTCGTCTGTTTTTACCCCTTTCTTTTCCTTAACTCGATTTCGCAACAGCGCAACTTCCTTTTGGTCCTTAGCATGATCTACAGACATGGACAACATCTCAGATTTTTTCTTAGTTTTCATCCGACAATTCGGCATAGTTATGTTTACCATTGGACGATCCGCACTCTCTGCGTGGGTTTTAAAACGGTCTCTTCTTGAAAAATCTTACCCCCGTTTCTCCACATCTCACTTATCTCCTGTTTACAATCATCGCTCTCAAACTTCTTCATATTATCATCGACTGACAACTCGTACCAAGTATCTGCTGCTCTCATATCTGCGTCATATGCTTCATTCACCACTGGTGAGCTAGCATCAACTTGGCCCCCTATCATAGGAGCCGACACAGTTTGGCTTCCCACGTTGGGTCCGTCTACCACAATTTCCCTTCTTATTCCTCTATCCACAGATTTATCATGATTTCCTATCACCGGACACGTAATTCGCTTATCATTTTCAATTTTTTTAGATTCCCTGTTGCCATGCGCTAGGCCATCTGTTTGTTTATCAGCCTTTATCTCGGGCTGAGTTTTAATACTAGAAAAGGGCATCCTTTCGGTTTTGGACGCCTTCCCCCGCGAATCAGCTACTGAGAAACCAATCCCTTCCGTCATGGTGCCCACACTGCACAAACGAGACACCTTTGACCCTAATCCACATTGCTCAACGGGCAACCCCTTTGGGTACTGAAGCCAAAGCTGCTCCTCCCGCACCCATTGAATGTCCCCAAATTTTTCACCTTTCACCTGTACCCATCCATAACCATCATAGCAGCAAACCCGAAATGGACCTAACCAGCGAATACCCCCCTTTTGACCTATTTTGTCAGCCCGGCAGTGTTTCCTAATCATACAAATTCCATTTCCAACTAGACTTCCTCTAGTTTCCATCGTGCACGTTCCTCCATCCACCACCCCACAGGGCAATCCTGAGTTTTGAGTCTCCTCCAGGGGCAACGAAGGCCTACCATATTTTTCAATCGTGGGTGACACAGTCTCACACACTTCAACTGTGTACACAGTCATCGCTGCTGCACACTGTAATGTGAGACCCTGCAGGATGTTCATTCCTAGTATCCCGTCGTAAGGGCAGACCTCAAATGTATGTATCATAAAGTCACGTTGGCCCATACGACGCCCCTGCAGATTAACTTCCAGTGACACACACTGGGTAATTGTTACACAGGTGTCGCCCACTCCGCGAATAGTCATATCCGCGGGGTGCCACGGGACATTTGCAATTCTTTAGCAAACTTTAGCATCTAACATAGACACTTGGGAGCCAGTGTCAATTAGCATTGACACTGGCTGCCCTTGCAACTCCACCTTGGTGATACACAGTCCACCTTCAATACACTGCATCACCAAGGGGGTGGTCGGATATGCATTACAACTATCGCTGCGAGGCCGGTTATCCTGTTGCGGGCAATTTCGGGCATAATGACCGATACGTCCACAGCGATAACAGCCATTATTACCTCCCCCCACCTTCATATTAGAAGTCGTACTCGTTTTTGATACCAAATCCTAGCAACATCCCCGGTGACTGGACCCCGCCCAAACACCTGCTCCAAACGGGCTCGCAATTTTGCATAATCTTTAATATTGTAGAGTTTGTGGTCAGCCGCCTGGCCGCAGCTCCCTTAAGTTTGGATCTAATAACCAAAATCTTAACCTTGGCGGTCCAGTGCGCGATCTCCGCCATATCCTCAATGCTTGCTATGAACGCATCAATCCCCAATCCACTATCCTCCCCCGTAAAGGCAGGCACTGTGCCCGCGTACCCTGCCAATTCCGGAAGCGGCGCAGCTTCCCCAGCTGCTCCAGCTTCAGCTGGCTGATCACCATCCCCGGGCATCTTTACTTTCACAGCCTAACACGTGTAAACCACACAATAACAAAACAAGCACATTAACAGTTAACCAACGCTACACCTCTGATAATCCGGAAATACGGATTAACACGCCCACCCGGGGACGCCATAATGTGACAAACCCCCTCCCTCTTGATACGGGTTTACCACCCCAGCATAAACAAAAACGTGAGAGGTGGGCTTATCTAGGTTCTGGAGTGTCTAGAGGTGTAAAGTTGGCAAATAATAAGCATGGAATACAACAAAAAACAACCTTTTTAATACTCAAAACACACAGGTGATCCAACACAAAGTGAGAAGCTCCTCAAGCCGCGTCAAAATGATCATGCCAACAGTACTCACCCCGCAACGTCTTCAGAGTCTTTAACTTATTACCGCTCATCCAGAAAGACGGCGACCAAGCCGCAGCAGCGTTCGAATTTCATGTCACGCCCGACGTACGCTAAGATGAATCCATGCTAATGGAATTAAAATAAAAAAACAAACAACTCCAAACAGTGCTCCATTTCGGCACTTCTAAGCACTCAGCTTAACTCAACCGCACCTAAAGAAACATCCCTGCTGGAAAACAAAACAGAATACTAACAGTACAGTTCCATATTTCTACTACAACAACTCTCACTGGATGACAACACTGCCTTAACAACAAAACAATGTCACCCCAGCATACAACAACACCTTGCAACTAACAACACCTTGCAACAGCGATCGTTTATTTTACAACAATGGCAACACAAAAAAAACAAGAGTGCCATTTAAAAACAAATATTAACATTTTCAAAATATTTTCCCCAATACACAATTAACTCATAAAAATTTCACCATATACTGAAAGGCACTATTTGGACATAATAAAATAAAAAAAGAATTGATCCTCCGCCGAGCCGTATGCGCCAAACTGAAATGAAATGTCACAATATTATCTCATTACATGTTGTTACGTGTTTTTTGATATATTATATGCCATATCTTAGCATTGAAAGTTCCAATGCTACCATATCATACAACTTTGCACAAGTAGTGCACGAGGTACTAAATCAATGACTATTTTCAATATTTACTCGTTTTAATCACTCATTACATGTTATTACGACTTGTTTGATATATTACAAGCCATATCTTAGCATTGAAAGTTCCAATGTTACCATATCATACAACTTTGCACCAGTAGGGCAGGTGCTACAAAATCAATAACCATTAGCATTATTTACTCGTTATATTATCTCATTTCATGTTCTCACGAGTTGTTTGATATATTATATGCTATACCTTAGAATTGACCATACCTAATGGTACAACATAATATCATTAGTTCACATGCTACTAAACCAATAACTATTATCTGTACTTACTCGTTTTATTCACTCATTACATGATATTACCAGTTTTTTGTATATTACATATTATATCTTAGCATTGAAAGTTATAATGGTACCATATCATACAACTTGGCACCAATAAAACACGCGCTACTAAATAAATTACCATTAGCATTAAATACTCAATATATGATCTAATTACATGTTGTTACGAGTGGTTTCATATATTACTTGCCATATCCCAGTTTTGAAAGTTATCATACTATAACATCATACAACTTAGCACCAGTACGGCACGTGCTACTAAATCAAAGACCATTAGCATTATTTACTCATTAAATTTAATAATTCAAAGTTATCACAAATTGTTTGATTTATTACAAGCCATCATCATATGGTTTCTGCATATCATATAATAAAACTTGGCATAATTATTGCAGATGCTACTAAATAAATAACCATTATCATTAATACCTCGTTATATAATTCATTAAATGTTATTACAATTTGTTTGAAATATTACATGCTATATCTTAGCATTGAAAGTTCCAATTCAAATAACTTACTAAATATATACTCGTTAAACTTGGCACCAATAAGGCACGTTCTAATAAATCATTTACCATTAGCATTAATTACTCAATATATGATCTAATTACATGTTGTTACGAGTTTTTTGATATATTATATGTCATATTTTAGCATCGAAGTTTCCAATTGTACCATAACGTACAGCATTGTACCATTAAGGCACGTGCTACTAAACCAATAACCATTATCATATTTACTCGTTAAATTCATATATATTCATAAATTATATTTTGTTATGAGTTGTTTGATCTATTACATGCCATATCTTTGCATTGAATGTTCAAATGTTAACATACGGTACAATTAAAGCATGTGCTACTAAACTAAAAAACTTTAATCATTATTTACTCGTATTTTCTCTATGATACGTTGTTACGGGTTGTTTCATATATTACATGCCATATCTTAGCATTGAAAGTTATCATGCTATCAACTCATACAACTTGGCACCAATAGGGCATGTGTTTCTAAATCATTAACAATTAGCATTTTTTACTTGTTATAGTATCTCATTACATGTTGTTACGAGTTGTTTGATATATCTCATACCACATCATAGCTTAGAAAGTTCTAATGGTAACATATGGTACCACATGGTTCCATTAGTAAACGTGTTACTAAACCAATAACCATTTATCATTATTTACTCGTATTTTCACTTTCTATACGTTGTTATGGGTTGTTTCATATATTACTTGCATTATTTTAGCATTCCAAAGTTCATATCTTAGCATTGAAAAATCCAATCGTACCAAATAGTACCACAAGGTACCATATGGTACGAGTTAGTACCATTAGTCAGCGTTCAACTAAACTAATAACTATTATCATTATTTACTCGTTCTATTCACTCATTGCACGTTGGTACAATTTGTTTGATATATTTCATGAGATATCTTTGCATAGAAGATTCTAATGGTACATGAATATACTACATGTTACAGTTAGAGCATGTGCTACTAAACCAACAACTATTATCATTATTTACCCGTTAAATTCACTTAATATATGTTGTAACGTGTTGTTTGATATACTACCTGACATACTTTAGCACTGACCGAACCTAATAGTACGATATAGTATCATTAGTTCACATGCTACTAAACCAATAACCATTATCTGTACTTACTTGTTTTATTCACTCATTAAATGATATTACCCGTTGGTTGATATATCACATGCCAAATCTTTCTATTGAAAGTTTCAATGCTACCATATCATACAACTTTGCCCCAGTAGGGCACGTGCTACTAAATCAATAACCATTAGCATTATTTACTCGTTATATTAGCTCATTACATGTTGTTACGAGTGTTTAGATATATTATATGCCATATCTTAGCATTGAAAGTTGCAATGCTACCATATCATACAACTTTGCACCAGCAGGGCACGTACCTTTAAATCAATGACCATTTTCATTATTTACTCGTTTTAATCACTCATTACATGTTATTACGACTTGTTTGATATATTACATGCCATATATTAGCATTGAAAGGTACAATTTTACCATATCGTAGCAGTTGGCACCATTACACTATGTGCAATTAAAAAATAATCAATATAATTATTTACTCGTTATATTCACTCACAGCACCTTGTTACGGTTTGTTTGATATATTACATGCCATATCTTTGTATGGTTTTAATGGTACAATAAGGTACTACCACGGATGAGGTAAAATGGATACGACACTCTAACAGATGTTACGTACTGTTTTTTTTTTGGGGGGGGGTTATGCATTATTGGGTTTATTAAGAATTTTTGGGACCCGTTTAATTTACCCTTGTTTTGGATCATTATTAAATGCTGTGTTTATTTTGATCTCCTCACTAAAATAGTCGCGATTTTTCTGTTATGACTATGTTTCATTGTCTTGCCTGATTCCAGCTTAGACGTTTCTTTTCAATCTTGCTTGACTTTTATTGTTCTGCTGGTTTCTTCTTCCCCTTCTTGAGCTCAGCCTTCAACACTCGTCTGTCTCCAAGTTTTCTCTGGTACGCTTCACGTCGTCGCCCTGCACTTGGCCGGTTTATCATTGGATTGCCTGTCGTTGTTGCGCTTCTACGTTTGCAAGACTTTTACTTGTTTTTCAATCTGTACTAAGAACATAGTCTATCTTTATTACACAGTTGTCCTTTTATTTTCCTTCATGTAATAAAGGAAAATATTTATTTGGATTTTTTTCCCAATTCTCCTTTTTTTAAGTTCTTCTCTCAGATATTATTTTTCTGGGGATTTGTAAACCGGGAGCTTAATAAGTTTGATTAAACGTAGTGGAGGGTTTCCTCGTGGCGCACCTTACTTGTGGAATCATTTATTATTTCCTCAAGTAAGTGTTGCAGGGTTTGTTTCCGGGGTTAACCTTTGTTTACCTGTACCTGATTTTTCTTAGTTAAAAGAGGGTTTTTTGATCGAAGTTTTGCTTTGTTGGTGCTGGCTGTATGTGCGGGTAAACGCAGAGTGCCTTTACTAGCACGTAACAGTACGTTTTTTTCCAAATAAATATATTTCTTATGAATTTTTTTTCCTCTCTTTGACAGTCTTGGCAGGAAATGTTTCATTAGTTTATGATTGAACCTTTTTTTTATCTCCTCTTTTTCTTTCTTCTACTCTTCGGCTTGATAGGTCGTACAGACATTCGAGGAATTGCGTCAGTTGAAGACCATGGAACTCTTCATGCTTTATAATCTTGGTTAGAAGGGATGCGTTACGAAGAAGATAGTAGGAAAAGAAAAGCGTTACTACACGCAGGGATACCCTGCTTTGAGGTAACTTCGGAAATCAATACATATTTGTGGCGATTGGAAAAGAAAGCATAGATTTTAGGGATCAAATCAGATACGATGTTTTGTATATGGCCGGCTTTATTGGTTCCAAGAAGGGGGGTCTGGATGATGGCGTTACGCGATGAATGTCATGATTGGAACGAGTTCAGAAAAAAACTGAAGGAACTCTTAGGAAGACCTGGTTGGTTAACAGAAATGGAGTATAAACTATATCACACGGAACAATAAGAAGATGAGCCTTTCATCTATTATTGGTGTAAACTTTATGAATACAACCAAATGTGTGAATCATGGTTGAGCGACCGACAACTTTTGGATTTGGCTAGGATCATTGCTAAATCAGATTTAAAGAAATGGATAACTCGTGAACGATGTAAAACAATAAGCAAAGAATTGTGTGAAGCTTGGCATATAGAAGGTCAGGCAAAAAGCAAGTCAAAAAGTCCTCAAAATTTAGAATAATCGTACACACAGGAGGCACTATACGATAGATAAGATTAAAAGGAAAAAACGAATGAGAAGTGTAGACATAATTGCTGCAGGGTCAACCCTTGAGGAGTTATTATGGAGATTTAGAATCTGTTTTGCACAGAGTGACTTTGATCTGGAATATGCACATGCTTTCCTTCACAGTATAGATACTGGAGATGCGAGACCTATTGCACAAGCCCTGTACCATATTCAATACGCACAGCGAGAGATAATGTATCAGATTATTGATTATTTACTGAAAAATGATGTAATTAAAGAATCAACGTCTCCATGGGCAGCACCCGCCCTTTTAGTTAAGAAAAAGGATGGAACCTTTAGGTTTGTTGTTGATTATAAGAAAATTAAAAAAGGTGACACGCCTTGGCATTTTCCCTTTACCGTTGATATCGGAGATGCTTTCAGTGGTAGGTAAAGCTAAAATATTTATCGTTTTGGATGCAAATCAGGGATATTTTCAGCTAGGAATAGAGGATGGATATAAGACTGGATTTGTAGTCTCTGGGGGTAAATACGAATTTAAACGATTACCTGTGGGATTGGCTAATTCACCGAGTGTTTAGGAGAGGACTGCAGAGCATATTATTAGACAGATAAAAGGAAAGCTTGCACTTGTCTATTTGGACGAATTTTTGCTTTATTCAGCTGATTATTTGCAGCATTTAAAAGACCTTGAGTTTCCTATTTGAACGCATAAAAGAGGCAAACATTAAAATGAAGCGAAAGAAGTGTCAGTTTGTGAAGTCAGAAGTCAAGTTTTTAGGCCATATAACGTCTGAGAGCGGTTTTGCGCCAGACCCTGATAAAATACATGCAGTAAAAGAATTTCCTAGACCAACCACAGTTAAAGAAGTACAATCCTTCTTAGGGTTTGCTGGATATTATCGACGTCATATAGATTTTTTAGTCATATAGCTAAACCCCTTTCGAATCTGATGAACAAAGAAGTTCCATTTGAATGGACAGAAGAAACAGAAGCTGCATTTCAAGCTTTAAAAAATGCTCTTATTACAGCACCAGTTTTGAGGAGCCCAAACTTCTCTAAAGAATTTATTGTATCAACAGATGCAAGTGATTTGGCGCTTGGAGCAATTCTATCACAAAAGATAGATGGAGAAGAATTTCCTATCGTGTATGCGGGTCGTCTCTTAAAAAAGAGCGAAATCAACTACAGCACAACTAAAAAAGAGTGCTTGGCAGTTGTCTATGCCGTAAAACAATTCAGAGTATATTTAAGAGGATCACAATTTAAGATTGTCACAGAACATCGACCAGGAAAGCGGTTGTTTAATATAAAAACGCCTGGGTCGAGATTATCTAGATGGGGAGGACGCTCCAAGAATTTGATTTTGAAATAATAGATAAACCAGGACGCATACATGGCAATGCTGATTGTCTCAGTTGTGTAGCCATTGGTGCAGTTACGGAGTCATTTCTTGTGAAGTAATTACAGAAAAGCAAAAACGAGATTCAATATTAAGCCCTATTATTGAACGATTACAGTCCTATGGTTCAATGGACTCTGAAGGTTATTTTCTAGAAGATGACGACATGTTAAACAATTTAAAAGAAAGTGCTTCTAGGAGAGAGAAATGGGAAAGAGTATTAGTACCGGAAAAATATAAAAAGTATGTTATGAGATTATATCACGATATTTCAATGAGTGGACATATTAAAGCAAAAAGAATGAGAAAGTAAAAGTAAATAAACATTTTTATTGGAAGGGGATGAATAAAGATATTCAGGAATATTGTCGTAATTGCGAGAGTTCTCAGAAGAAAACACTCCCTCGGAAACGGAAGGAGCAACCTTTTCAAAAATTTCCTAGTGCGGAACGACCTTTTTATCGAGTAGGTGCTGACCTCGTGGGTCCGTTTCCGGTAACCGATAAAGGAAATAAATATATTCTTGTATTAGTCAATCATTTCAGTCCATATTCGGAGGCTATTGCACTCCCTGATCAGAAAGCTGAAACGATGGCGAGAGCATTAGTAGAGACTGTGTTTGCTCGTTATTCGATCCCAACACCATTACTCACGGATCGGGGAGCGAATTTCACTTCAGCATTAATGGAGGAATTATGCAAATTGTTGAGGATAAAGAATTTATTTACTACAGCGTATCATCCGGCGTCGAACGGAGCTGTAGAACGCCCACAACAAAACAATGGTAGCAATGTTGAAGCATTATGTTAAAAAGCAGCAATGTAACTGGAACATTTATTTGCCATACATTAGCTTCGCTTATAGATGGTATGCATGTGACGACACGTGCTTTCCTCAAAACTCCGCCCATCCGCTATAGTCGAGACCATTGACATAGCTTTATTTCTTATACAGTAGTGTTTTTGGTTAAGTTAACATGCATAGAGGGTACATAAAAAACCAATTTTTTTTATAATAATACAGTAGAGGCTCAATTAACAGATTTCTTTAATATAAGCTCTTTTATTCTACTTTTTAAATTTAAAAAAAAGAATTATTGTAATTGTAAACTTTTATTTTCTCTTCTACTGTATCATCCGATTTTTTTTTAATTTTGTTTTTCTTTTCTTAATTTTCCTATTATATATTTTCAAATTTTGTTTCAGAAATAATTAATTATTATTATTTTTTGCATATTTTTCATATGCTTTTAGTTTTTAAATTTTTTTTATGCGTTATTTTTAGTTTTTAAATTTGTAGGATTTTATAAGATGGATAAAACTTTTATTGTTTCAAAAAATAATTAGTAAAAAATTAATTATTCAAATATGGCATATTTATTCATTTCCAATGAGAATAAAAAACATTTTCAGAATTCTTAGAAAGGATTGAAGGTGATTTTTATTTAACTTATCATGCTGGGGGTAGGAAATGGGTCACCGGTAGTATTTAGTTTTCTTCATTTTTACATAGTTGTAGCAAAAGCATGGGTTAAAATTATTTGAAAATCCATAATTAATTTAATTTAAAACTAAAAAGAATAATTTTAAAAATAAAATAAAAAAATTTAAGCATAAACTTTAAAAAGTGCAATAAAAACTTAAAAATGATTTTTAATACCTCTCATTAAATTAAGGATTCATCAAATTAAAAAAAGGCAGCAAGCAATTAATATTAAATTATTAAATGAAAAAATTATGCTCCGCTATACTTTTGCCTTTTTATAACTTTATGAATTCTTATTTTAATGAGGGGCATGAAAAATTATTTTTTACTTTGCAATGCACTTTTTATAGTAAAAAATGTATGCTGATTTTTTTTTAAATATTTTATTTGTTTGGTCTCAATCTTCGAGCATAGTCCTTCTATTTCTATGCTCAAAGGTCTCAACTTGGTTTCAATCATGGCGGCAAAACAAGTTCCTTTGTTGTGTGAAGTCATCATGCATACGATCTATAAATCGACTCCCCACAGTGCAGTGAAAGAAACACCTTTCGTTTTATTCTACGGAAGAGAGCCTACTCTACCTTTAGAAATATTAACGACCTCCAGGCATGTAATCTATGATTTAGACGATAATTATGCTCATAAAGCTGAACTTAGACTGCAAAATGCCTACGAAATAGTGAGTAAAACGCTCGAGGAGCAGCAGCAAAAACGAAAATGTTATCATGACCCTAAGCAACGACCTTATACCATTAAAGTCGGTGATTATGTGTATCTACATTCACCTTTGGTCAAAAGAGGTTTAACGAAAAAGTTAGCTTACAATTTTAAAGGACCTTATGAAATAATGAGACAGTTGTCACCAGTGAATTTCTTAATACAAGAGGTCAATGGACATGATAAACAGTTAGTTCACGCCAAAAGACGTAAACCAGCATATGGAATGTGAAGACAAACAGAGAATCAATCTTCTCAAAATCCTGAGTCTGAACATAGACCAGAAACAGAAACAGAAGATCTTTACCTTCCTAATGACAATTATACGTATTATCAGGGGAATCTGCAGATACCTAGAGGTGATATTGTATCTCCACATCCTGTGGAACCAATAATACGAGAGGAACCTGTTCATCCTCCACATGGTTTAAGGAGCTTAGGCCCTGTAGCTGAAGAAGAAAGGGTTAGAAGTTCCCCCTGAGATACCTTAGTCGTCAGGCGAGCACAAAACGCAGGGAATGTAAACATGATCGACGTAATAGAGAATCATGAACCAGAGGAACCTTCGATAGGGAAATAACCCAAGAAAGTCGGCGAGGGGAAGAAATGAACACAAAGATGGAGAAAATAGAACAGATTTTAGAACAAGTAGTGAGAGATAGGCAGGAAATGAAACAGGTGGGAATGGAAGTGAAGGAGATAAAATACAAGACGGAAGAACAGATAGAGGGAATGGTTAAAAAATTTAATGAAATACGAGGGGAAAGGAAGCCTGAAAAACTCCTCTCCCCTCACCCACAGGCATCTATTTGTCCTTCATATAAAACAATCGATTCGCCTATGCAGCCGCAGATTGTTTATCCTTTGCAAAATACTCATTGCAAACACGAGATGCCAGAGCTAGCGTTAGAAAATCGGCGAATGCGAAGTCAAGAAAAAGCAATGAGCGAAACTATTGCAGTTTTAACAGAAAAGGGAAAAAAGAATGCCCCTCCCCCACTGCAAGCTCAATCAGCGTACCAATCATATGTAGATAGGTCGCCTATGATGGAATTGCATACACCTTCTTATAATCATCCAATGGAATATAAAAATCCATTATCAGCGAAGGAATAAATAGCGCCTCTCCAAAACGTGGGACTTACCCAACCAGTGCGCGATTACTGAGATAATAAACCTGTACTCTCGACGGGCAGTAATACGCCCATGACACAGGAGAATTTTATAAATTATTCCGTACCTGTTATGAACAAGGCAGAGACTGCCTATTCAGAAGTATCTCCAACTGTTAACACAACTCATTCCTTGACAGTGAAAAATCTTTCACCAGAACAGCGATGGTCCCTATTAATGGAACTCACAGATACCCAGGGATGCTAAAACTTTCTATTCATCCGTATTTTTATCACATAAGAGCAGACATTACGCTCCATGAACCTAATTTAGTAATAGTCCGTTTAATTTATTTAGTTCGTAAGTGCACAGTTACGCAAGCTAGAATAAATCTTTTCAGATTCGTAGGAGTTTATGAAAATGGAAAAGTCATTCTGAAATAATCAACTGGTGACAATTTTCTTTAATCGTTTTCATTTATATTGTTAATGCTATAATAATGGCAGAAATCGAGTTTTCCCTCATGTGGTAGGAGTTATGGTTTATTGTATCAACTAGGGTAGTGGGATCGTGGGTGTTTTGCTAAGTATCCCCAATCCTCCCTCCTTGTTCTGGAGTTGTATTTTACACTCACACAAACGTTTCCTTTCATTGTTGCTCTCGAGATATATATATATATTCTTGATCCCTGCCTTGTGTTGGTGCATTGCATGTTGATACCATTGTTGATACCTATTGTTGTACAAACTTTGCCTTGCATTGTTTGTCATGAGATATTTCTCATTAATATGCCTTGCCATAACCCTGAATATCGATTTTTTATCGATATTTATTTTTTTCCC
>JAHWFO010110039.1:0-25494 GCA_023313115.1 Rhysida immarginata
TGTGTGTGTGTGTGTGTGTGTGTGTGTGTGTGTGTGTGTGTGTGTGTTTGTGTGTGGCATAAATAGACTGAGACTCCGACTCCAGGAGTATATTTTTCATTTATTTACATTTAAGCTTATAGGGTTACGTTGGTACGGAGCTAGTTCCTCTTCGACTTTCTCTCTCGGAGGCTAGTGGTCGTCTAGTGTAGTAAACACTACATCTCAGCACCTGAGATGCTATTTCCGGGAAGGGCAAGGGATACTCACCCCCTCCCCCCGGCCACCTATTGAAGGGCCAGGTGTCCACCCACAGTCGGGTGACGCTCCGTGACCTCGACCTCTGCCATTGTCTCAGGGCCAGGGTATTGTACTCAATATCCTAGATCCCTGGGTCTTTATTATCTCCACTTCGAATAAATTCACTATAGATATTTCTTTGCCTTCAATACTATAAAATTTAGAGAGTCGAGTTGCAACAAGAGGTATCTCATGACCAACAACGAAAGGCAAAGTTTGTGCTTTGTAAATAAGGTTCAATTTGTAACAATGCATAGAATTCCTGTTTTTTCGGGCTTTTCTTAGAATTGATAGTTCTCAGAACTTAACATTTTTCTGAAAATCTTTAAAAATGATCAATAACTGGAGATAATGGAGAGTTAGCAAACTATTGAGAAAGAGTGGAAAGGCATCAGAGAAAGCTATCCTTTCTCTCCGTGCTGAATTGGTTTCGCCACACACTGCTGCAACTGAGCAAATGGTGAGCGTGTTAACAGAAGAAACAGCGACTGCTAGATCACACAAAGTGAAGAGAGTTGTTTCGTCGAAATTATCGTTTCCATAGATTTCCACATTAAAGCCGGAAAAATATTGTTGCCATGAAAACCGATGTGGTGATGATGCGACAATATTTTCAAGAAGATGCAATGAGAGAATGTTCTGTTACATTGGCAACTGCTAGTCACACAAACCAATGTTCTGTTGCCTTGGCAATAGAACATTCGTTTCCAAGAATTATTAACAATGAACAGAAAAGTGCATTTTGAGGAGGCAAAGAGATATGCCTGTCACCCTTGAGCTCCCTAACAAAGATTCAGACAATTTGTATGTTTGAGCCCTTGAACAGTGTAGAGCCTTCCAGAGGCGACGGCAGCTTCCCTTTCCTCTTCCAGTGGGTTGGATACATAAGGACATTACCAGTCTCGGGCGATAGTTGACAACTTAACTGAAACAAAGCATACATCAGCTCGACTCTTCAAATCAACAAGCAAACTGTATTGTACCGTTTTAATAATCGTTCGAAGGATGCGTTTTAATTCATATATAAAAAATGTCACCGAAGAAAAGAACTAGTATTGGTCAGAGACAAAAGTTACCCGGGTGTCAGAAACATCCAAACAACGGTAAAGTCTACAGCAGGAAATTGTAGAATTACTGAAAACCAATTTTGAGTTATTATTTGAAGAGATCATTTTCAAAAAGTGGTTTCTTGAAAAATTATAAATATTCAACTTTCATTTACAGTAGATAAAGGGAGTAAAAATACACATTTGAAACGCATAGTTGCTTTCACAACGTATTATATTCCAATTGAAACTTGATAACGAAATTCAGTGTCTGCGGCAGAAAGTGGTACGTTTCAGTTTTGAGGTGCTGCAAAAGACTGTATCTTTTCAGAATCGTCAAAGAAAGCGTAATGGACCCAAGTGTTTATCATTCGACTTCATGCAGAATCAAAGTTTACCTAAGGTTCCGGACTAGAAGGCCTTCTATAGTCGTCAGCTATAATACTAAGTACTTGGATTTACTCAAGACCAGCCCAGTCGTAAGCTTCCTAAAGAAAATGTCTATGCTTATGTGTGGAGAGAAAATAAATCCGCTCGAGGAAGCAATCAAGTGACTAGTACCCTAGGTCACCGCCTTCAAGCTAGTTATTTAATTGAAAAAATCGTGTACTTTTGGCTTGCAGGGGATGTGGAGGACAGAATAAAAATCGAACGGTGCTTGGAGTTATTTGCCACTGGCTGGCAAATTCTACCCCAACACATATCAAAAAAGTACAACTCCTTTTTCCAGTGGCGCAGGATATTCCTATTAACATCAGATAGATGTTTCGGTGTTATTTCGGAAGTTATATTCCTATTAATGTTCTAGCCTAATTTCTGGCACTGTTCAGAGGCTCGAAGTAGATTGGCAAATTCGGGACTGGACTTGAGGTATTGATACGGTTGCAAAAACAATGAAGAGATTGCTGTTCATCCGTGGAAACTCGCGTCAAGATATTATGATGATTCGTGAACGCAGCTATCTATAAACAAGAGAGGAAAATCGTGGAACATCCCAGAGGCTCGTTTGAAAGGATTGTCTGTAGAAGTGAAACCAGCCAAGCTGAAGGATGTTCCGAATCTTCTAGCTCAACACTTTGGAAACGATTGGGAAAATGAAGGCGGAGAGCGTCTCCAATTCTTCCGATCTATGATTCACGAACAAAGAAATGGATACTTCGATGACGTTGAAATTGAAGAAAACCGTGAATGCTTGGAAGATGAGAGCACACAATTTGAGTGAATTGTTTGAGGGCAGCCTTTGGTCACTACATATGTTTTCCGTCTTAAATAAGTTTGCAATAATTAGCGTTGTAACAAAATTAAAAGAGGCCTTATAGTACAATTTAGTTTTAATAAAAAAACCCAGCTAGTTTCGGCTTTATTCCCGCCTTCTTCAGGGTACAAAGCCGAAACTAGTTGGTTTTTTTATTAAAACTAAAATGTTGTACTGTAAGGCCTCTTTTAATTTTGTTATTAGAAACAGTACAGAGAACAACATCCTCACAAATTAGCGTTATTTATCAAACGGGTAAATAAAAATTGTCTGCAGTAAAACGGGTGTGTCCCATATGATGTACCTTCCAAAAGGTGGTATATTGCATGTCTCTTGCAATAAGTAGTATCATGTTATTGAAAATTATTTATGAACTAATTATTCGGATTAAATTTCAAAAATATGTTTGGAATATTTCACAGGTTACTGGGCAAAAACATTAAGTTATTTGTTAGTTAACATCGCTTGTTAAGCATAGAAATGTCTTTTGCACTTACTTTAATTTATGTTATGAATAAGATAACACATTTTGCAAATGACCTCATGTCTTTTCCTACAGATGTGATTATTCCGGACAACGTCGAGTGACTTTGCTAGTCATCTTCTACAGTGTGTCCCAAATTGATGTATGCACTCTTTGAAACGTTACAGTTCAGCAAGGAAATGAGATAGAAATATAAGGTTTGTTGAATATGATCTAGACGGCGCTGGAAAAACATAGCAACACGTTCGTTGTTGTTCATTTGTTTATAAACCAAATTGGTGGTGAGACTTTAATTCGATGAACCTAAGTGGATACCGAAGGGTTATTGGAAAGTGGAGAATGTTGTTGAGGTTCAACGACGTTGGAGGATTGAATTTTGTACACCACCGTCAACAAGGGTAACAAGTCAGGCAACCGAAATGACCAGGACCGATAGGATTTTAAGGCATTCGAGAAAAAAAAAGGAAAGAATTTGTTTTCTAAATAAGCCTGTCGTTGTTAGGGTTACATGATGTTCCTAAGGAAAAGTTGAAACTTTTTGTGCAAGGGCCTATTATTTCATCATAATCTATTGCTAAATGTAAGCATATACTGCTGAAACGACCAATTAGCTACAACCTACTGATAACAATATGTCTAACAGAAATTAACTATTGATAATGTAAGGCATAAGTAATTACATGCCATATCTTAGCATTGAAAGTTTCCAATGGTACCAAAATGGTATAATTAAAATACAGGGTGCGTAAGGTATTCGAGGACACACCTTCGTTTGGCTACTGCTGCACTATAGTAAATTGTATGTCCTTTCGGTTTCCGGAAAGCAAAATGGCGAACCATCAAGTAACACAAATCATAGAGACATGCAGTAATCGTGGCAAAAAAGGCAGAGCATAGTGATTTAGAGATATCACGATTTCTAAAGGTCGCAAGATCATTCGTCCACAAAGTGCGGAAGGAGTTGGAGACCGAACATGGCAATGTTGGACCAGTAGCAAAGAGTAAAAAGCATGCCTCACGCTCTGACATCATCAGAACACCTGAATTTATTCAGCAAGTGCAGCAGGCCATCGATGACAATCCCAGAACATCCATGAGGTCACTTGCCAAAGATCTCCATGTGTCGGAAGAAACTATCAGAAATGTTAGATTTTACACACTTCTAAAGATTAAATCTTTTAGTGTTGAGACAAATAATTATATCACGTTTAGCTTGTCGCGTAACATTTTTAAATTTCTTATTAACTTCCTTCAATTGACTATAATTTTGACTAGACGGGTCCTGTTTGAACCTGGCATAAATTTGTTTGTTCTCTCTCCATACCTCAAGAGTGTTGGCATTCCACCAATTTCGCTTGCGTTTATTAAAATTAACGTAACGTACATGCAATCCAGCATAAAAAAATACCATTTTGAGATTATCATTCAAATAACCCACCAATTTATCAACATCAGTTTCCTGAAAACACGAAATCCAATTACATTCAGGTAATTTATCTTTAAACATATTCCAACACACTTCTTTAAAATCATACCTTATGTAACACCCTTTTTTTAACTTTTGGTATTTAATCTAACATTAAGACACTTGCACGTAATCGCCACATGATCACATTTTGGTATATCTGTAACATCTTTTCTTTCTATATATATATAGATAGAAGAAGGATGTTTGTGAGTTTTTGTTTTTTATACAAATCTACAGTTTTATTCCGATCTTGATAAAATTTCGCATACATGACCTTCAAAGCATGAGGAAGGTCACTGTCTACCTCAGATTTCGAAAAAATAATAATAATTGATAAAAAATCGATATTCATGATTATGGCAGGGCATATTAATGAGAAATATCTCCTGACCAACAATGCAAGACAAAGTTTGTGCAACAAAAGGTATCAACAATGGTGTCGACACGCAATACACCACACAATGGAAGGATCAACAATGCCTCATGACCAACAATGCAAGGCAAAGTTTGTGCAATATAGAATTCAATGCATAGAATTCCTGTTTTTCAGGCTTCTCTTAGAAAAAAGAATTCTTAGTACTAAACAATTTCTTGAAAATCATTAAAAATGATCAGTAACTGGAGATGAGTTAGCAGACTATTGAGAAAGAGTGAAAGATGATAGAGGAAGCACTCCTTTAGCTCCGTGCTGTATAGAGCAAGTAAATAGAAGAATCGGCGACCGCTAGACTACACAAAGTGATGAATGGCCAACTTTTGCTTCAAGACATCGAAAGGAGAAAGGAAATTGCAACAACATCAAGTGTATGTCTAAAGTAAAATTACGTGAGTAAAAAATTATTTAGACTAGAAGGCATCCTTGGAGAGGTCCATCCATTGTGAGCCTTTAAAAATTTTTTTTTCCGGTAAATCAAGTCCCGATATATCACCTAGAATGGACTTTTTCAGTGAAGAGTATATCCTGTCTTTCGGATTTTTCTTAGAATGGATAGTCCCTTCGCTCTATATTGTAGTGATTGAGTTATTATCATTGGATTATATTGTGAGAATGGTACGGAGTTAACCAAGTTTCTATGATGGCACGGATATCTGGAGTATGAAGGGATAATTAGATGGAGATATCAATTTTATTTACAACTGATCTCGCATTGAGATAGCTTATTATCAAGGATCGATTTCTCAGATTATTTTTACAGGTATTCATGTTAATACCAGCATCGTAAGTTTTATTTTGATTATGAGAAGAGAGATAATGCATATAATCTCTTAAGTAGGCCTCGCATTCAAAGATTTCAGTGTATACGCATCAGGTAACAAATCAGGGCTCCGTCCAATAAACGTCCGCACTCTTAAGCCCTTCGGCCATTTCACCACTGTAACAATATCATTTTCCCAACCAACACGAACAAAGAAGATTTTTGATTTATTCCCAGCTTTTGTTGTCCAATTACCACACTGAATGACATCAATCTCTTGATCCAACAAAGAACGAGCCAGTTGATGTGGCGTAACTGACTCCTGCAAATTGCCAATACAAAGTCTAGCAGTGGTATTTTTCCGAATAGGCAAATTCCACGGTAACGTAGCTTTGTCTGCAGGAGGCAGCTGTTTATTAACAGCTGGCATAGAAGTCATCTGTTGATGTTCAGTTGGTTGTTGATTTTGAGTATATGTTGTATTAGACTGATCAGTTAAATCCACTTGTTCAATTGATTGAGTCCCCAGAGCTAAATCATTCTCCTGCGACACTGATGAGATTTGTGATGGTAACAATTTCTTTCATATAATCTCCACCAATGGGAAAATGTCTTTGGTCCAACGACCCAGCTTTGTAATAATTATTAGGAGTTAATTCAGGAGGCCCACTAACAACTGGTAACATAGTTATTATAAACTCCCGAGTGTCCTTTATAAGCTTCTCCACTTGAGCTATTACGTTCTCAAATAATTGATTTTATCATCTGCGTCAAGGAATCAATAATGCCTTTGACAAATGCATTTGAAATTGTTTTGTCTATAGATTCTAGCTTTCTTTCCAATTTTTCAGTCGTAGCTGTTTGATGCACTGAGTATTGATTACTCAGTTTATTAAAGAAATTATTCTGTAACTCCGTTATTAATTCAATATTAACATCAGATTGTGTTTGTTTTTGTAAAAAATTATTACTATTGCTACTGCTACCATCATTTTCCATACCCTTCTCCGCAATGGACGCTTCCTGCGAGGTATTGCGTTGAATCCAGTCTTTAAGATTAATCAAGAAACTTTCTACTTTGTTCCTCTGTTCACCAGTGGACGTTCTAATGCGCATAATTTCATTAATTAACATATGAGGAGTATCATATTGATTCAATAATTCATCCACGGATAATGAAACTTATACATTCGCTTATTGTTCGACAGAGCAAGATTCACTGCTATCCATATTCTTCGCCATCTTGAAAAAAAAAAATAAGTAATCTTATAAATACATAACAAACAAATCATTATTATATATTAACATAAATTAACATACTTGAATTAAAAATAAATTAACATAATTCAATTACTATATAATATTATAAACTTAATATATATTAATATTATAAATAACAAATAATTAAAAATATTTGAATAGCACTTATAAATTATTATTACTATCAAAATACTCCTTAATAAATTGAATTTACAAAATGAAATAATGAACAAATAATACTTTATTATTAATGGAGATGAGATAAAAATAACCACAAAATCATTTAATAAATGTTAATTTACTGTGCTGTCAGCCAATGATTTATATACAGGGTGAATACAAAAGTCTGAACCCTCCTTTTATTTTTTGAACCGAAGCAGATATGTCAATTTTGCTTCGGTCCGATTTGGTCCGATTTGGATGATTCTTTTTTGTTTGCTTTTTTATGCTGAACAAGTTTGCAATTGAGTTTTTTTCTCTATCCCTTACGGTTTTTGAGATAAATTTTGAATGTCCTAATTTGCATATTTGGGATGATGAAGAGTGCACCATGGGATAGGCCACCCACAACTTCCTATTCATTGGATCCATCAAAATTGACATATGTTTCGGTTCAAAAAATAAAAGGGGGGTTCAGACTTTTGTATTCACCCTGTATTTCAGTGACTAATGTCGTCGCCGAATCGTGAACCACGGTAGGGTTCGATCTAACGCGGTCACTGAATCGTGGCTCCCGCTTTCGGCCGGATCCTTTCTGTATTAAATACTGAACATTTGAATATCCAAAATTCCTGTCATAACACATGTGAACCTTTACTAACCGAGCTTCATAAAGGCAACTGTAGTTCGAAGCTTTCCACTTTTTTTTTCGGCTTCGCGGCCCAAGTTGAATGTCTTTCTAGGTCGCGAGGAGAACTTTTTACTACAAAACCAACTTTAGAGCAAACCGAACACCCTAATATCGCGCAGTAAAGCATTTGTGGTCACCAAAATCTTTTAAAATAACAAAAAAAAAAACCCCGCGGAAAATAACAAGTGACAATGAACAACCAATAAAAACTGTCCCACGTATGGACACACACTGGTTATAAAGGCACTCTATTGTCAACCATTTGTTGGAGACGCATTGAACGCCTTTTCCAGGTCTGGTGTATGGGAAAACGTTGCAAAAGATCGCTATCCTTGGCATAGGAGCATCAGGAAACTGCAGTTGAAATACACTACTTGGAAAAAAATTCACCGTACACTCCCTAGAAGCAAAGTAAGCAGTGCCAAATGAAATTTCACCTGTCGATAACTGATATAAATGCTTTTGATACAGTCTTCTTAAGCCAGTGGAATCGTGTCATAGTGAAATGGCTACCAGTGAACGAGGTGTTAAAATAGAGTATTATGTTGCGGAATTGTTTTGGATGGTATTAACTGGAAGTGCTCCCCAAAATGGGCGATCCACGAAATTCAACCATATGCAAAAACCCCCTTTTGCCAGCTACTGTAACTTTGAATTCGGAGTTCTGAAATCGATTCTAACACAAATTTGTACTAATAGCATTCAGAACTGAGGGTCACAACATGAGTTTTCATGGTAGGACTCCGTATATAGGGTGTAAATGGACGACGTTTCACAAATTTAAGGATATGTAGAGGATGAAACTCTGATCAAAAAAAGTCTAGTCGCGTTTTTCGATCTGTGGCTCCGTTAAAAAGTTATAGCGCCTTAAAGTTCGATATCGGTAAGGAATATCGGTATCGGTATCGGCCAGGATGATTCTAAAAAGTCGTGCCCAAATGAAAAGGCAGGTAGAGGGTGAAATTCTGAGCAAAAAAGTTCATCGAATAGTGTGAACAATGAAATGCTGCCTAACTTGAAGTATTTTTATGGAATGGACCCATGTCTTCTTTCATCAGGACAATGCACCATGCCATAAGGCTGCCACTGTAACTGCGTGGTTTGTGGACAATAAAATCACACTTGACTGGCCTCCATAGAGTCCTGATCTGAATCCTATTGAACACTTTGGGATGAACTGGAGCGCCGATTGAGGACCAGAGATGCCCGTCCCACAACAACTCAGAAAATCATTACATTTTTCAAAGAGAAAATCCAATTTTCCGTCCAACTGTTATCGTAATCTTGTATAAAGTATGCCCCGTAAGATTTTGCTGCAATTATTGCAGCCAAAAGTGGTCCTCTATCGTATTAAAATAAGCGCAGTGGCTATTGGTTGCCAACACTAGAATGTCCAGTGACTTATTTTTCCAAGTAAGTGTAAGTGGATACGACATTATCAACTAAACCTATCAAGCAACATTGATGATATTTTTCTGCAGAATAAGCTTCTAACTATGTAGTCTCGTAGTTTTGCAGGAACCTAACGCATCGGGCTGGCTAATGCACCAGAAATGTGTTCACGGAGAAATTGGGTTCACTTTTTTATTGAGTCTGACTTGTGTTCAAGTTTGGATCGCGTTCCGGTTAGAGGATTTAAGAAAATTAGAGCATTTTTTAAAAAATTTCCCTACCTATTGAGCGCGATAAAGTGAACTCTTCCATTTCACCTTACAGTGTGAGAACTCTAATTACTTGATCGATCATCTCATTAAAGCGAAGATGAGCGTCGATAGCTATTCCTAATATTTTCAATGGGTTCTTTACTTTCTCGTTTTTAGCACAAACGAGAATTTTGGTCTTGGATTTATTAAGACTCAGTCCGCGTTCTAAATACTAATTCGATAGAGCTGTTGGATCCTGATTGAGATGATATTCGATAACTTCTTGATCTGGCGAGTTATAGGTGCTAAAAAAAATTGTCGTCAAGATAACTTAAGATGTTTAAGTTAAATTGCAACCTATGGATCGAAGAAGTAGCGACAGCAAACATCATAGGGCCAATCCCTGATCCCTGAACAATTCCACGATTTGACTGTTGTGTTATAAGGGGATCATAGTTGATAACATTTACTCTATCTTTGAGGTAGTCTTCAATTAAAGCCATTTAAGTATCTGATAACCTCAACGATTTGAGCTCGTACAGAAGTTGTCGTCGTGAAATAGTGTCATAGGCTTTCGAGATGTCGGTTTGTGCGATAATGAACTTCTTTCTTGGTCGTAGGCTGTAGTGGCTTCCATATAGATTTTAAGTGGAATCTAATTAACTCTGTGCCCTGGTCTACTACCAAGCTGCTGTTCAGGGATTATTTCCCATAAGTACTGTGTGAGGCTGTGGAACACAACCTACTCTGTAATATTTGTCAGTGGGGATAAGACAGATACTGGACGATAGTTGGTTAAGTCCTTAGTGTCCTTTTTCTTCAATATGGGGGTTAGCGTTGCATATTTTAACTCTTGGGAAAGGTCTTGGTTCTAACTACTGAGAAACATAGGGTCCGCAACATGATTAGACCTTTCATACTAAGACCTATATACCAGAAATAATGTATTTTATGTCCAGAAACAAGTGATACAAGGTTGGATTTGGAATTTAGTAATGGGAAAGATTAAAATGACCTGTTAAATTACTTTGCATGCTGAGTGAAATTACTTTGCAACCTCTGAAGAATTGTGGAGAACAGATGTATCACATTTGTTTTTCTCCTGAATATTATTTTCACCGATTTCTCAGTTCCTTAATTTCAAAATCTCTCCATTAAAGAAAAGTTAACTACATTTTTGCACATTAAAATAAACTTCCCATGAAATTTTTTCTTTCCCATATCCTGATTGTAGTTATTTAATCTTCAACGACCCTTGAAAATTGGTTATTACGAAGACGATGGTAAAATTTTACCAACGCCCGGCTGCCGGAGAGCTGTCACTTTGGCAAAAGTCACATTAGAGAAAATGGGACACGAAGTAAGAAATTTCTATATTTAGTTAATTCGATTCTTTTTTGAGTGTTTGAAAGCCTCTTTATTTTTTTCCCAGCTTGTCCAGTTTAATGTGCCAGGCGTTCATAAAGCATTTGAACTGACAATGACCTTATTTGCTGCAGATGGTGGGAGAACCATTAACGAGATGATGTAAGATTGGCTGGGTATCAATCATTCTAAATTTATAGATGCATGCTACAAGATAAATGTTTTGTATTTTTTTTAAATTGTTCGACAATTATAAGTATAAATTATTCGAGAATTTTAAAGTGGGAGAAATGTTTAATGAAGAGCTGTAAGTTTTGTTAAACAGTTCAATTCAAATAAACGAGTAACATAATATTTCATATCGCTTTAAAAATATATGTTCAAGAATATAGGAAAAAGATTAAACACACTAAATACCAAATGATACTACCCTGCTTAAATTTATAATTTTGATATAAACCGATGCCTAACGGTTAAGGGGTTCTTTATGAAATAAATACCTGAATTGAGCATTTACGTTAAAGATTAATCTAAAATAATCGAGCTTTCATTGATGAAGGTCGGTTTGGCCATTTTTTCTCAGATAATTTGTTTCTATTAATCTAAAACGCTACCGATGTAAATTACATGTACCATATCCAGATGAGATCGATCCACAATTCATGGACCCTTAACTTGCTATAAGACTGGCTGCTTCAAGAAGAATTTATCTTCATGTTGAAAAAGCTCCCTTATGTTAAACCTTTACGGTGATGTTGGTTAAAGACCGAATAAAAGTAGACTTGAAGTATAACGAATAGAATTAAGTGTGATTACTCTCGTAGTAACCAATGCTAAAATCAGGCGAGGTGATGGATGTGTGAAATAAAAGCGCTGCCTTCGTTATCGACCAAATTTTTAGCGAATCCTGCTTACTGCAAATGGCAATTTCACGTTAAGTTATATTTTATTGTTTCACTATTGATGAGATGTTATAATATGTTATTAATTTAATTTGTATATTGCTTGTTAAGTTTAAAACAGTATTTTTACTCGTGTCTTAAAAATTTACTCTTTGTATTTACTCGTGCACGTACCTTCCTTCCTTCAGTGGTTAGCAAATGTCTGACTGTCGCGGTAGTTGTTCTTGAAGATCCAGAATTAGGCCCGTTTAGCGTAGAAACAGAATCGAGTTTCAATGAATTTCGTTTTAATTGACAATGAATTTAAAGCGGCAGGATCGTAGAAAAAGCACGACGCTTCTAAATGAACTGAGCACACTAAGCTGTTCGCATTTGGCCAGTTCTTCGCTGGCCAAAGGTAATTTACTGCTTTTAATCGATTCTGATTGTAGAAATCTATGAAACGTGAATTTCTAAAGGATTTCTTATTTACACACCCAAACAGAACAATTTAAAGGCATTGACATTTGCCGATGCGCCAGAAAACTACGCAAATAATCACTTATTAATTCTATTAGTTATGCTTGAAGGATCAATTCTGGCAGGCTAAAGAAATCGACAAGATCTATTCTAGAATTTAAGAATACGAAGTAGTTCCTTAAAGTATGCGGATTAAAACAGTTCTGTCACGTTTCTACATGTCTGGATATGAATCTCGTGCAGTTGTTAAACTCTCGCTATAAGAGAAAGCCACGTTACCAATTGTCACCTCATTCAGAGGTGCGCGCAGCAAGAAAGAGGGGGGGGGGGGAAAGCTCGGAGGAGACTTACTTTGCGGGATATAGGTGAACTACTGGCGTTGCTTTCCTACATTGCCTTGCAGCTTTTTTCATACAGTGAGAGGAATTGTAGTGTTTTTATTGTTTATTTCCTGAAGGAAGCCGATTGGAAAAGTAAGTTTCCTATTGCTTATTTTTTTGCAAGAACTATCAACGGCACCCTACTCGACCCATGTTCCCATTTAAAGATTTTGGGCTGGCCCCGGAAGCGCCCATTTCCGGAAAATGGCAATTAAATTCTTCACACAAAATTTAGTTATGTAAATTTTTTCTCGAAGGTTTAGGGCGTCTAACTTCGAGAAAAAAGCCTGGCACCGGTATTGACACATCCTGTAATTCTCCTTGCAGAATTATAGCCAAAAGACATTATTCGTTAACATTCTATAGCATGACCTGCTAGATATCAGATCCCAACCTTATAGATTTTTGTGTATGGGACATACAGTATATAATCTATTGTTTATTCCACTCCTATTCATAATAGCGAGTGGAAGGCAGATGCCAGCAAATTTTTGAATGCGAGTCAGTCTTGGATCCTACGAGCTAAACAATGCGTTGCTGCTCGTGGAGGCTTTTTTTAACATTTGCTATGATTGTATGTATTGATCCTCATTGTTACTCATTTAACCTGACTGAAAGAAAATGATTATTAATCGAACTAATTAAATATGTTGCTGTAACTCAGTAACTAATCACTTTTGGACATATCTTCTTTATACAACTCCTTCCCAACAATTTTGAATAAAGGTATTTTACGTTCTGAGTGGAGCTTAATCATTAAGATTTTGCAGCTACGCAGAGATTTTTTTTCAATGGCTCACAAAGCAATCTAGTCAACCCCACAAGCAAAACGAACTTCAACAATTCAAATTTCCATTAAACAAATTGAAGGTGACAAAAAATTAGAATAATTTCCAGAACTGTTCAAATTAGGTGACAGAAATGTTGCAAGGCATTACAATTTTTCGTAGCTCGAGCAACATGGGTCGGAGGAAATCGGACGTACATTTCGCAAAGCGAACAACGTGGCCTTTTGGAACAGGAATAACTCGGGCAGAAATATCGAAAATCATGAAGTGCTCTTAGTTACGGTGGCGTAGGTGTTAAAGCAGCAAAAGGAGGATCCAATCGGAAAGAGATGTGGACGAAAACGTAAGACTAGTGAGAGGCAGACAGGCAACTGAATAACTTTGTGAAGAAACAGTTTCAGAAGTGTTAAATAGATTCATTATGAGTTGAAAAGTGTGGAGCAACCGCGTCGAGCAGTACTAGAAACAGACTATTACGTCAATTATCAGGTTTCCCAAAATTAAACCCGTGAAGAGTTTGAAGCAAAGACGAGGCCGTATAAATTGGTGCGAGGAAATGGTTATTTGAGGATATCGTTGTCTTTTGGTGACCAAGTGCTACGTGTGTGGAGACAGACACAAAGAAGCTTACAACAGGAACTGCCTCAAGAGATCAGTGAAATTTGCTGCTTCAATAATGGTATCGATATGCATGTCGTCAGATTGAGTAAATGATGTAGTAAATGTGCAGTCTATCAAGAAATACTTGACCATTTTATGATCCCACCTTCTGAAAATCTCTATTGTGAACCCTTACTGTTCTAGCAGGATCGTATGTCGACTAGTAAGTTCGTAAACTGGCCTTCTTGACGGATATGTTGTATTGTTATCACGTCTTACAAAAAACCACTTTTAAAGTACTCCTTTCTGCAACTATGCACTTCTGCCAACGCGAGTAGAGTTGCTGAAAACAATCCTTGAAGCCTTTGGAGGATATGGTCTTCAAGGCGTCCGTCTTTGCTTTCTGAACCTCGGATGCATTCTTGAAACTGCGTCCTTTGAGTTCGTTTTTCAGACAAGAGAATGGGTAAAAGTCGCATGGGACTAGATCGGGTGAATAGGGAGAATGACGTTCCCATTTTGGTCAATGCAGCCTGCACCATGAAATACCGATGTGTGGAAGCTGCAGTCATATTGCAGTACACAATCCTTGCTTTTCCAGTGGACGGCATCACGGAGGCGATATAGAATCTGTGTACTACTTGTTCACTGTCGTCCCTTCCGGTACGAACTCGTAATGCACCACGGATTCCGACGTTAGCAAAACCCTGCACTTCGGAGCTGCTTCCTCCTTACCACGTCTCGCGTCATATGTGGTTCTACTCTACGGTTAAATAATTCCCCTCTCTTTCAAGCCTGATTGGAGATATCAACACGCAGTCTCCGAACTTATTGATCGCACTAGTATGAAAGAGAATGGCTTCAACGACGATGACCAAGTAATTCACCAGAGATTAATACAGTTGAAAATTTATAAGTTGATGGATAGAGTAGACTTCAGCAAACCCTCCCCTACAACCTAAACAGAAGTTGGTTCCAGCAATCAACATATTTGGTCTAATATCAGTCGTGAAGAATGTGCTAAATTGTGAACAGCATCCCAAATAGGTTAAGTCCTGTAATTAAGCCAAAGATTCCGATATTAAGTATTAATTTGGCGACTTGTTTTCGATTAAAGTGTTTTGTATATCTTTTTTTTTTTTTTTTTTTTTATTGACAAAGGATATTCTCTATGGGCCATTCTATGTCAAGTGTCCCAAATTTGAAGAAATGATAAAAATCACCATTTTCAATTTCATTGAAAATTTTGTGTAGTTAGGTTGATATCGTGCAAAATTTTACTCTCATATGCAGTATAGTAAAGGTGCCAGGACCTCCTAAAAAGGTCCCTTTCGGAATGCGACTGTACGCACAAACATATTGTCAAGTTTCAAGTGCTGTTGAATTGGAACTATAGCAGCTACTATCCTAAAAATTGGTAATTTAAGCCAACTTGTTATTCTTTACACAGTGGTTATAGTATCAAGATTTGGAAGTTTTTATTTTTAGTGCTATGCCATTGCAAATTGGGAAAAATAATTTGCCGCGCAAAATCTAAAGCAGAATTTTGCTGTTGGTAACTTGGAATGAAACTTTCTGAAAGCTTGTGCTTGGCAAACCAATCAAGCACTTCATTGGCTTTAAACTTCCAATCAGCTTTAAGTATCAGCTGCTAGGCTTGCTTAGTTTCAGAGATACGTGTCTTTGAACTTGCCTTTTAATTTTTTTGCAGCCAATTTTCCTAATTTCAAAGCTAAATAGCACAAAACCTTTTTCTCCAATCAAGATCGTTTATTGTCATTAGAAAGGGCAGGTGTTTTACTTCACGAATCGTCTTGTTTTGCTTGCGGATTGATTCCTTCAATGCAAGAAAATGTACTTCAAAAAATGCTTAGTTATGGAACGAGGCATGCTTCTTGAGATTGATATAAAGGGAGAACTTGCTTCTCCTGGACAGCCGAATTGTCAACATCTACATTTATTATTCTTCATTATGTTTTTACGCTTATTCCCTCGTTTTTTGTGTATGTCATGACAATAAAAACTTTGGCTATGACTTTATATCCAAAATTTATCAAATGGTCATGAGAATGTTCAATATTTAAAGGTGAGGGAAAAGAAACCTCACAATTTTCAAATCAATTCAACATACACTTTTCACAGTTTTTATTGCCATGTTTTTGTTTTAGAATAATTGACAGAAATTCAAGTTAGCATCATAAAAGACAACTGAAAAACAAAAACGAGGAATACTAGATAAATTGAATTTTAGGAATACAGTCAAATTAAGGTCAACTTTTTATAACTCTTCTTTAATAGGATTTTACAACAGCGAATTACGCCATTTACTATGGAAATTGATTCAACAACTTCAGAATCCCTCCTAAATGCACTGTCGGGAACAACAAACAGTCAGCATGCCACTATATGGGCTTTCATTCCCATAAGAGCAATTTAAAGATGGAAAGGAGCTAAACATTATAGAACAACAACTTTTGAGTCAACGATGTGGACTGAAATTTGATGAAGCATCAACAATTTGCTTACACCATGAAACGATATTTCTTACAAATTTCCAGATGCTGGAAAAGTCATGCTGCAACCCTTTTGGGAAGAAAAATCACACAGCGAAGAAAGGCTTGTGACCCATCGATTTATCAACAGCAGATTACTTAACAAGATTTACCAAAAATGATGTAAAGCCAGGCCAGAAATTATGCCCATCATGCAGGAAAGAATGAGAAATCAAAATGAAGAAACATCAGAAGTCCCACTTGGATCATGTGCATGATAAAGTGGTTGTATCTGAAAAGATGAATACAAGTCTGACAGCTATTAGCTTTTCTCCTGTGAAAATCCCAAGGCTAACATTAAAAGATATGCAAAAAGGAAGCTGAGTCAAGAACAGACAACATTCACAACGCAAATTAATGGTGCGAAGTGGTAGTGGCTCTGCCATCATGGACCAAAGCAAGGATTTTTGTTTGTTAAATGTGAATTTATTAAGTGTGTGAATTGGTATTAGCTTTCCACCATGGACCAAAGTAAGTATTTTTGTTTGTTAAACGTTCTTTATGAAGTTTTATAACCATGAATTTCATTGTCCAGTGATTGAATAATCATAAAAGTTATTTGGTTGATGATAATAAATGTAGATGTTGACAATTTGGCTGTCCCGGACAAAAAAGTTCCCTTTAAATCAATCTCAAGAAGCATGCCTCGTTCCATAACTAAGCCGTTTTTGAAGTACATTTTCTTGCGTTGAAGGAATCGACCCCCAAACAAAACAAGATGATTCTTGAAGCAAAAAACCTGCTCTTTCCAATGACAATAAAAGTTCTTGATTGGAGAAAAAGGGTTTGTGCTATTTGGCTTTGAAATTAGGAAAATTGGCTGCAATAAATTTAAATGGCGAGTTCAAAGACACTTATCTCTGAAACTAGCAAGCTTAGCAGCTGATACTTTGGAAGTTTAAAGCCAGTAGCATAGAATAACGTAGAATGGACAGCTTCGCCATTTCCCATGCTAAGCGATGGTAGTGAGCAGACGATGGCGCCCTCAGTTTAAAGCCATTGGGAAATGGGCGCTTTTCGAATATATTTCATTATTAAATTTATTTTTCGTTCTTCAGTTTAATTTCAATAAATAAAAACGTTAATTTTAAGTCTGTATATGAGTTTGTTTCATGTATACAATGAAAATAAAAACATTTAAGACTTGTTTTTTGCTTATCTATTAAAACTTTCAAATTGACCCGTTTCTTAAATAAAAATCAGAATCATTAATATCACAGAAAAAAAACAGAAAACAGAAAATATCTGAAAATCACCCATAAATAAAATCTATTTGAATTATAATCAGTTTCATATGAATTGTACTGCATTTAATGTATAAAATGTATTAAAATATATAGAAAAAAATTAAGAAATTTAACTCTTCAAGATAAGACAACAAAATTCATAAAAAATAACATTTTATTATATGAAAAATAGGAAAGAAAATTCCACAGCCTGGAATCGAACCAGGAATCTTCTGCTCACCTTGCAGATGCGCCAACCAATTGCGCCACCGTGGACATGGAAGCATTAACGTTCTCTACATGTCCTCAGGGCTGGTTGGAGCAGTTCCCAGTTCTCGGGCTTAGAGCAAAGTGCTCTACTCGGGCTGGCACTATCTTTCCTACTGGCGTATAATCCTTAAAGATAATAATAATAAATGATGGGTCTTAAGAGGATTTTTTCACGCCAAACCTCAGATATTGAAATTTTTTTTATTATAATAATTTACACTTGATTTTAAAACTATTAGGAAACAATTTAGCTTTAATTTTGAAATTCATAAAGGGCAAAATATTATATTTTATAAAGAACCAAAAATTTTAGACATTTTGCAAGGCAAAAATTTTTTTGGAATTGAATAACTTTATATGTTTTGAGGGTGAAAAGTAAAACGCTGCTTAGCTGAGCATAAGAAATATATTGTAACAGGGCAAAGATGTTGAAAAAAAATCCTTAAGCGCCATTCTCCTAGTTGTAAAAAAAAAATGTAGACGCTTGAAGGATAGCTAAGAAATGTTCAAGACTAACTTGTGCTCATTTGCTTTGTGATCATTTTTTTTTTTTTGCAAGTGCAGATTGACGCTTAAGGATATTTTCAACATCATTGCCCTGTTATAAGAAACTTCTCCGTGCACAGCTAAATAATGTTATATTTTTAATCCTCAAAACATAAAATTATTAAAATGGCTTTTAATTCAAAATAAAATATATTCGGCTTGGAAATTGTAAAAAAAAAAATATTTCTTGAAAATTTTAATTTTTGGCCTTTTATGAATTCAAAATAAATAGTAATTATTTTCCCATAGAGTTTAAAATGAAATGTAAATTAATTATAATCAACTGTCGGTTTTCTATGAATTCTGTTGAAGTCTGATGTTTGTCAACATCATTTACTTAAATATAATTTTTTCATTAAAATATAGTGTTATCTAAATGTATATCTTTAAGCGTACACATATAATATAGTTAAAAGTTGCATTCTAATGGTTTTTGTCACTTTATTTTGCTTATCACTTTTTCAATAAGAACAAATTAAAGTAAGTCAAATTAATTCTTTTGTTGAAATTAGATTAGTTTGAAGTGAAATTACTATATTGCGGAAAATATGTTAATACATTTGCAAAGTCTAAATGATTGAGGTTTATGCTGTAAACTTAACCAGTCAGCTGATTGGCAAGCAAGTTACTCCAGTGCATTTAATTAGGCGAATATCTATTTTTCCTCCGTAGAAAAAAAAATGTTCTTGATGCCGATAGATTACGTGTCATTCATTTCAAGCTTCCATGTGATCTTGGCGGTTTCCGTTAATTACAGACCGAGAAATAATTAAAAATCTAGAAAACGTCGTAGCATGCTCCATAGAAATGCAGGTTAAACAGTCGGCAGAGTCCACCCATCCGTTAGGAGCGCTGCTTCAAGGTTACTACCATCGAAACTCTGAGCTGTCCATTCTATGTTATTCTATGCCAGTAGTGTGCTTGATTGGCTTGCCAAAACACAAACTTCCAGAAGGTTTCATTTCCAAGTTACGAGCGGCAAAATTCTGCTTTAGATTTTGCGCAGCAAATTTTGCCCACTTTGCAATGGCATAGCACTAAAAATAAAAACTACCAAACCTTGATACTGTAACCGCTCTGTAAAGAATAAAAAGTTGTTCTAAATTGCCAATTTTCAGGATAGTAGCTGCTGTAGTTCCAGTACAGCAGCACTTGAAACTTGACAATTTATTTGTGCGCACAGTCGCATTCCGAAGCGGGCCTTTTTTACTAGACTATATCTGAGAGTGAAATTTTGCACAATATCAGTAGATACATCCAACATTAACTATATAAAATTTCAATGAAATTGAAGATGGTATCTAAAACACCTCTTGGTCACTTGACATGGAATGACCCCTATCCGAAACGCCAGGGTCTTGCCACTGTGTTCAACTTTTATTTTATTCCAGGATTTGTGCGTCTCGTCCTGCTTTTCTTCTACACAGGGTTATTAAAGATCTATGGTAATAATTAGCATATTTAAATGTGGTGCGCGCGTTCATTTCACGTGAGCTACCATGTGGAGTATATTGTTAGGGCAGGTATTCGAATATACCGGGTAATTCAGTCAATTTCTGACCATTTCACTCGAATGACGTGCATTAGGAATAAACAATTGAAAGAATATGAGCGCCATATCGAATTTCTAAATAGTTGGAGTTTATATTGTTGCAACGGCGCTGCATGAAAATCGTATTGTTGAAAAATGGCGCCCGCTTTATCAACAGAGCAGAAATGCAAGGTTGTCGAATGGTATTTCGAGACAAAATCACCTGTAAGCGTGCAAAGACAGTTCCGGAAGGAGTATAAGTGTCGAGACGCACCAGGCAGGCAAGCAATCATGGATTTTGTCAAGCAATTTCGTGCCTGGATGTGTTAAAGGCAAGAAAAAAGGCGGGAGCGAAGCTCGTGTTCGAACGGCCGAAGTTGTCGAAAACGTTCGCACAAGATTGGTCGATTCCTCTACCAAAAAATCTGTTCGCCGCCTATCCATTGAAGAAGGGCTGCCGTATACCACGAGAAAGGATTTACACCTGTTCCCGTATAAGATCCATGTTTATCAGGAGTTAACAGACACTGGAAGACAGAAGCGACAACAATTTGCGATGGAGTTTGGAGCAGAAATGGAAGCCAATCAGGACATTGTGGACAACCTGTGGGTGTCAGGTGACGTTAATAAACAAACGTTCATTTTTGGGGTTCCCAGCACCCTCATGAGATCCATAAGCCACCTCTTCATCCACGAAAGGTTATGGCTTGGTGCGCGATTTCCAAAAGAGGCATCATTGGTCAGTTCTTTTTTGAGAGCACTGTAACGTCACAGGCTTACCTTAACATGTTGGAAACCTTCTTCATCCCCGAGCTGCGAAGGAGGCGTATACCGCTTCGACATCAATGGTGTCAACAGGATGGGGCTAGGCCTCACACCACTAATGAAGTGCTAGACTTTCCCAATCAGAAATTCGGAAACCGTGTCATTTCAAACAGGTCTCCAGATCGATTCGGGGGTGGCTTTCTTTGGCCCCCTACGAGTCCTGACCTAAACCCACGTGATTTTTATCTCTGGGGGTTCCTTAAAGACAGTGTGTTCACTACAGCACCAAGTACCCTAGACCAGCTGCGACAAGGCATCGTCGACTGCTGCACCCTTGTGGATGCAGAAATCCTGGATAGAGTTATGAACAACTTCACCATTCGGCTGCGAGTAGTTCAAAACGTTCGTGTGGCCACATTGAGCATATCATCAAGTCTTTTCCACGGGAATAAAAACTCCGAACTGCCTAAAATATCATACTGAAATGCTAAGTTTGTAAACATTAATGGGTCAATAAATCATAGTACTGAAATGGTCAGAAATTGACTGAATCACCCTGTAGTTAGTACCGGTATTCGAAAGCGAGCTAAAACATTGTTATACCATCGACAATTAACAGTTACTGGGAGGGCTACAAACAGCCCTCTCTAGCATCAAATTCAGTTATTCCGAAATTATGAAAGCATGCAGCTTCGTAGTTTCCAAGTAAACCAATAATTATCAACTGATTTACAACAAGTGACGCGACGCAAAAGCCAAGTTCAAGAGCGACAGACCAACTGCCGTAAACTGTATGAACGATACCTGGCGAATGAAAAGTAGAAATACGTGGTCACACAAGATGAAGCGTATGTTTATTTAAAGCCACTGCAACAAGAGCCGAGCCATTTTATACCGCCCAAGGGGTTCTAAGGACTTCAGAAAATGTTAACGTGAATGCAAAGAAACATTTTCAAAGGGTTTCACAATCGTGGCGGGATACAGCTACAACGGCAAGTTAACTTTACACAGTTGAGTCAAAGGACAAAGTCAGTACCGTGTGCTATCAGACTAACATTCTAACCTCCATATTTACCCGTGACATCCACGGTTTGTACGGTACTGGGGTGAACAGGATATGGCTGCACCAAGACAAGGCGTCGAGTCACACTTCCGCTTCAAGCCAGGGCCGTTTTTATATCTGTTGGTATCAAGATGGCCCAGGTCAAACTCGCCTGTTCCTGGAAGGCATGCAAGAAGATAACGGTATCCGCTCCATTACATTCAGCGACATACCCGTCAAGTCGCCGAACGCATCGCCTATGGATTTTTGCTGCTTTGGCCTACTTAAACGGGCCCTCGGAAAGAGAAGACCGCGAACAGTGGAGGATCTTTGGAAAGCGTGTCAACCGGAGTGATTACGAATTGATCTTGGTGTTCTGCGTTCCAGCCTCCTGCAGTGGTCAATAGCAGTGATGTATGGCTACCAAACGGAACACACTCGATGGTGGCTAAAGGGGTTTTTCCACTTTTTCTGGCCCTCAGTAACTTGTTTTTGTCTCTAATTGGGATTATTCCATTTTGGCTTCTTCAATTAGTTTAATGTAAATTTTGAAGAAATTAATGTTCCCTTTGAGATCGACTAGTGTAATAATTGCATCTAGGAAAAAAGTTTTAACGTATAGTTAAAAAAACCCCTCTAATTTAACTTCAGAACGTGAAGTACTGTCAATCTAATTTTTTGGCAATGAGTTGTAGAAGCTTCTTTTTCTTATTTTTAAGTGTAGAAACCGACCACGTATAGCAGTCTATTTTTGTTTATACCCTGTATATAACACATACATTATATAAAGTAAAATAAAACTTACCTTAATCCTTCTAATTATGAAGTAAAAAAAATCGAAAATTCGGTTTAATTTGGGATTTTTTTGAGGGGAGGTTTGGTTTTTGGAAATACTGGATTCAAGAAGTTTATTTTCAAAAGTCGGTTTTTGTATGATTATAATAAAGAGTAAAAGTCAATGCTAGGTGTAAATGATGGATTCATCAGTTTATTTTTTTCTTAAGGGAAGGTGAACCCATATCTACCCCAATGGAATATATCAAGAAGAATGTATGTGAAAGATTGCAGGAATTCGTCCAACGACGCCAAGTAAATATACTTTCCCATAATTGTTTTAAGAACAAACAACTTTAAAAATAATAAAACCTCGTATACGATTAAACTATTATAATTCTTGAGGTGTTGTTTATTTCTTCAGCTTCAAATAACAAAATGCAAAATCTTAATGATAAAAACACCACTTCTTGTTACACGTTACCTTATCCAAGAGTTAAAATACCTCGGTAGACATTTTGAAATGCAAAATCCCATGCTGATCTTCTAAAATGTTTGAATGCTTTAAAGTATGTCAATGGTCTAACTGAGCCGCAAAGTATCAATGATATATTTCTGAGGAGACAAATGAAGTCGGCGGTTCTTTCGAAAAGGGTAATTTCTTCCAATTCACTATTGTAATGGTAGACCAGGAAATAAGTGGATCATTAATCATAAGTTATATATTAGTTTTTGAAGGATTTTATTTTTGAAGAGAGGGGGACTCTTCCCCATTATATAGATCCCGATTCGACTGTATCTGAAGTTAAAACTGAAAGAGCCGAAGAATAAAAAGCACTCTGAAGAGGGGGAACACTAACTGATAAGAACTGCTTCAGATGACGGAACGGAATTTAGAATTTAAACAAGTTAATGTGGTTAGAAAAAGATTTTAAGTATTTCCTAGTGTTAATCAAATAAAACGTCGAAATCGCATTCTCTTAGAAATTTCGGTGCAGTCGAGCCGATTACAGGATCCCGAATTAGTTAGCCAGGGGATACTGAAAAAAGTCTGAAGGTTGATTATTTCATAGTATAGCACTGTTTCTTTGAAGTCCAAAAGGTCATCGTGTTTGAAGATGAGGTATACGCACTCGGAAATTAGTTTGACAAAAAAACCATAAAATAAATGCATTAATAAAATTTAAAAAAAAGCTCAATTTTGTAATATTTGATATTAAAGTTGGCTGTGTATAGCTAGAAAGCATCTCAAAGTTTTTTCATAAAGTAATTTATACACTGCTGCTCAAAAGTTAAGCAACGAGCACAATATCCTGAATATCTAGTAAAATGTTCATTAGAAGCATATATGTCTAACTAGCTATGGCAATATAAGATGTTCAAAATAATTGCATATAAAATTACCCGTTTTAATTTGAAAGCCAATTTTGATAAACTGTGGGTCGGTGGAGCCATTCAGGTATAAAAGGTGCGTTTCGCTGTATTTAAGCTATAGCTGCTTCAGACACAGATTGCCCTAAGACACCGTTTAAGCGATGAAATGAGATGGAGAGTGATCGCTAGGCTCGAGGTAGGTCAAAGTCAGGCGGAGGTAGCAAGATGACGTAATGTGGATCGCAGTATCATCAGCCGACTCTGGAACCAGTTCCAAACGAAATAAACCATCTATAGAGAACGTACGTCTGGACGTCCACAGAAGACAGATTTTTGATTTTAAACGCAATGCACAATAGGACGTACACAGCGCGTACTTGGCACATACCTTATAGCAATGACTGGAAGAACAGTTTCCCGGCAAACTCTAGACGGCCGCATGAGGAGCATCTTTTGTGATCCTTTCACATCCTCACGGGGCTCGATCGAACTGTTGTCGAGAACATCGTGTTGGACACATCAACACTGGTTCAGAGTGCTCTTCACAGATGAGTTCGCTTCAGTCTTCAAACCGATCCTCATCTGTTATGGAGAGAACCAGTATCACCCTGTCATGTGAGTGAAAGTGTTTTGGAGGAGATGGCATTATGGTGTGCGGTGACATCACCATAGGTGGACGTACCTCCATATCTTCGATAGAGAAATAATCTCAGGGGCTCGATGCTTCGAAGAGATCCTTGAACCTTATGTTCGTCCTTAACTAGGAACCATGGATTCTGAAGCCATTTTAATGGGCGATACGGCTTGTCCACACAGCGCGAATGGACCAGTGCCTCGAACATGAAACTATCGTTTGTATAGAGTGGCCAGCTATGTCACCAGATTAAATCTCATTGAGCATGTTTGGAATGCTTTTTAAAACAACAGATTGCATGTCTGCGAACCTACCTCATAACGTCCACATCATCAACAGTGGTAGTTACTGTACACACTCATAGACAATCATATTGGGTGTATGAAGAGACGTTGTCAGGGGTGTATCGCTGTTGTGTGCATTGCAACAGGTGTGTAGTGGAAATCACACTCCATACTGAAAGTGCCACACTATCAAACATTAGAGATCAAAATATTTAAAAAATTCGTCAAACTGAATATCTTTAAAATTATGTACGAAATCTTTCATCATATTCTTACATTTTCACAATATGTACTTACACTATAACATTCATTAAAACCCGTTTGCAACGTTTGAAAGATATGACTTGTTTGTTGCTCAACATTTGAGCAGCAGTGTAGATTCAATCTAGAGAATTTCAAAACAAATCTCAACAAAAAAGCAAGTTTACAAAAACTCGAGAAGGAAAGCATAAAATTTGATGGCAGCTCAGGAGAACTGAGTTTTTGCTTAATTTTTTTTTTTTTTTGCACGAGCATTGCTT
>JAHWFO010110042.1:0-12951 GCA_023313115.1 Rhysida immarginata
GTAGTAAACTGTTCTCATTTGCATACTTAGTTACTTACTTTTCAAACCCGCTTATCCGTTAGGGTCGCGGGGGCAGCAGCCCTATGGAGGATCTCCAGCGATCGCGATCTTCCGCCATCAGGCGCATTTCCTCCCTGGTAATATCCAAGCGACTCGAACCCAGATTCTCCATGTAGTCTAGCCACCTGGTTCTAGGCCGACCCTTTGCTCTCTTACCCACCGGCTTGGAAAATAACAACTGCCTAGGAAGACCAGTTTGCTGCATCCGTGTCACGTGGCCATACCAGCGCAAACTGAGATCTCTCAATGCGAAGAAGTAGCGCCTCAACACCTAAAGACTCCCTTATTGTGCTGCTGTGCACTTTATCTAGTAGGGTAACACATGTCACACCTCTCAGAAATCTCATTTCGGCCGCTTGAACCCGCGATCGCACTCTTTCGGTCATTACCCAAGCCTCATGACCATAGGTGAGAATGGGGACAGAGACAGATTTGAAGACGGAGAGCTTAGCTTTGTTACCCAGCTCACGTTTCGTTACCACGGATCGCCACAGTTCACGTCTGACACAGTTTGCTGCACCGACCCGAGCATCCAATTCTTTCTCCTGCCGTCCATCTCTCGTGAATGCAATCCCGAGATATTTGAATTTTTCCATCTGTCTCAATGAGGCTCCCCTAACATGGAGAGCGCACTGAGCAGGCTGTCTTGAAAGGACCAGAACCTCGGATTTAGCCACACTGATCTTCATCCCAGCTTCTTCACATTTGACTGCAAACCAGTCTAGTGCATGCTGAAGGTTCGTGCGAGAAGACCCAAGGAGGACAAGGTCGTCAGCAAAGAGCAACCTCTCCACCAGGCAGTCGCCCACACAAACACGCTCATCGCCTCGGCTGCCCCTGTCTATCCAGTCCATAAAGATAATAAACAAGAGGGGCGACAGTACTCACCCTTGGCGGAGTCCAACACCCACGGTGAACGGTCTTGACTTAATGCCATTTATCCGGACACACATCTCAGAGCTTTCGTACAGAGACATGATAGCAACCAGTAATTGCCCATCCACTCCATACTCTTGCAACACTTGCCAGAGCTTCTCCCGAGGAACTCTGTCATATGCTTTTTCGAGGTCCACAAAGCAAGCGTAGACCTCTTTTGCATACTCCAAGGATTTCTCAAAGATTTGCCTTAGAGCAAAGATGTGATCCGTCGTGCTTCGGCCAGGTCGGAAACCACACTGATCCCCCGACAGTTTGGAGTAGACTATTTCCCGACTTCTCTTCTCCAGACACTTAGCGTACACTTTCCTAGGAATGCTGAGCAAAGAGATGCCTCGATAGTTGTTACAATCTCTCTGATCTCCCTTTTTGAAGATAGTGATCACAATTCCTGTCTGCCATTGCTTAGGGGCCTGTCCAGATATCCAAGCAACCTGACACACTCGAGTCAGCCACAGGATACCATCCTGATTTAAGGCTTTTAACATCTCGGACCGGATTTCATCATCATCTGCAGCTTTGCCAGTCTTCAGGGACTAAATTGCCCATCTGACTTCTGTTTCAGTGATATTACCGTGACTATTCTCCTCTCCAAGGTGCACCTCATGTGCCTGAGTTGTTGCTGTCACCGGATTAAGAAGAGATCCAAAGTATTCCTTCCACGTCTGCAATACGCTCTCTCCGTTTTCAGAAGCCTCCCATCATAATTTGTGATGAAAGAGACTTCTTTCCACGAAGGCGGCGCACGGTCTGCCAGAATACCTTGTTTGCCGAACCATAGTCTGCCTCCAATTTCTCCCCGAACTTCTCCCAGGCCTTGGCTTTAGCTGTTGATACTGTCTTTGCTGCTGCTTTTCGCGCCTCAGTGTACCGCACTCGAATCGAAGTTGACTTATTTGCAAGCCATAGCAAATAGGCTTCCTACTTTGCCTTGCCAGCTTCTTGGACTTCACCGTTCCACCATGCAGTCCTTTTCTCAGCGCCCTGCGCCACACTCAGCCGCTTACGACCACAGCACAATGCAGCCGAAGTAATCACAGCAGTTTTAAACAACTGCCACTCCTCTTCAACAGTATCACGATCACTGGGTAGTTCTTTGAAACTTGAAGATATGTTATCTGCAAAGGTCTTCCTCACAGTTCTATCCTCCAATGCCTTCCATTTGATGCGCCAAGTTTGTCTGAACCTAGTATTTCGCTTGGTTGGCATGGATTCAGAGAACCGTAAAGTGCAGACAACAAGGTGGTGATCAGTTAATAGTTCTGCACCTCTTCTCACACGAGTATCCAACACTGATCGGAGTAAGTCAGCTGAAACGATTACAAAATCAATCAGTGACTTTTGGTCCATTGCATCCCTGTACCAGGTATACTTATGGACATCCCTGTGCTAGAAGAAGGTGTTTGTGATGGAAAGTCCATTGTTGCAACAGAGATCCAACAGGCACCTCCCATTCGCATTTAAATCGGGGTCATCATTCCTCCCAATCACGCCTTTCCACGTTTGATCAGCCCCTACGTGTGCATTGAAGTCGCCCACCAGGATGACAGAATCTGCACTCCCTCTCCTGCTAAGAGCAGCATCAACTTCATCTAGAAAAAGTGGGTACTCTGTGACTGCATTCGGAGTATATGCAACCAATAGAGAGAGAGACCGTTTCCCTATCTGAAGCCTCAGGAGACACAGTCTTCCACCTAAGTGGGTCCAATCTGCAACATAATCTGCCAGCCGGGGACTTGTGAGTATCCCCACTCCCGCCTGGGCAGTCATGTTTGGGTCGACACCAGAGTAGAAAAGCTTCCACCCTCCTTCTAAGTGCACAGTTCCAGAACCCGGACGTTTCGTAGAGGTAATACCGTTTGGCTTCCTCCACTAACTCTGATTCCTTTTCTGTCATGGAGAATACGTTCCAAGTGCCGATTGACAGCACCCGATCCCGTTGTCGCTTTACCCGTTTCTCCTCCTGGGTAAAGGCATGCGATGCCCCCGACCGTTTCCCCAAGCGCATAGCGAGTGCACTGGTGGGGCTTCTCGGAGGCAGTGCTCCGAGATAACAGCCGGGAGACTGTCGACTATTTTTCGAACGAGAGCCTCTGCCTAACTCCCAAACGCGGGTGACTTTAACCTGCGCCACACCCGATGCAGTATGAATTCTCTCATTTGTCGACATCATGAGATATATGTTTGTTTGGATACTCTTCGTCTCACTTTTCAACCATGATCTTTCTGGTAAGGGTGACCCTAAAGTAGCAGTGCATTTCTCATTTGCATATTATATTATAATTCGATCTGGTTTTTAGTTTTACTATGCTATTAGCAGTGAACCATTAAAAATAAATTAAAATAAATACACAAAATTAATGCAAATACATTAACATTAAATTTGTTATTACATACGGAATATAGTTATACACTGATGTCTATAACTTAATTTAAATCACGTGTTTTTGAGAATAATTATGCAATTTTATGGTTTTTAAATTATTTTGTAATTTTTTTAAAAATAAAAATTTATTGGTTAAAATAGTAATTTAAAAAATCCACTTTACAACAGGTTAAGAATGCAATTTTAAAAAAAGTACAAATTTAATACAAAATTACTCGATCTGGTTTTAGTTTACTCAATATTTGATTAATCGATTTACTAAAAACTCGATCTCGTTTTAGTTTTCTCAATATTTGATTAATCGATTTACTAAAAACTCGATCTCGTTTTAGTTTTCTCATCATACGTCATTTTTCACTTTCTCGTCTTTTTGTGGGTGAGAAAAGTGGCAGGAAATTGGAGCAATACAAGAGATAAAAGACAACAAACTGAGGTTACAAACTTCATTGACTTGTTAATAAGACGGTGCAAAATAATGCTTTTATTCGTGTATTCATTTTTATGTAGAACTAGCAAAGGTACCCGGCGTTGCCCGGGATAATTACACTTGGATGTAAACAGAACAATCTCAAAAAATTAAATTAAATTTTGCAATATCTTAAAAATAAACACATGAAAATGCTTAGAATTAATACAGTAAAAATTCTTAATGAAAATTCGAAAAAAATCTTTTTAAAGGCTCACAATGGCTGGACCTCTCCAAGGATGCCACTGCTAGTCTAAATAATTTCTTACTCACGTAATCTTACCTCAGATGTATACTTAGTGTTGTTGCAATTTCCACTCTTCTCTCGATGTGTTGAAGCAAAACTTGGCCATTCATCACTTTGTGCAGTCTAGCGGTCGCCGATTCTTCTATTTACTTGCTTCCCATTTGCTCAATACATCACGGAGCTAAAGGAGTGCTTCCTCTGTCGTCTTTCCACTCTTTCTCAATAGTCTGCTAACTCTCCATTATCTCCAGTTACTGATCATTTTTAAAGATTTTCAAGAAATTGTTAAGTACTAAGAACTCTCTTTTCTAAGAAAAGCCTGAATAACAGGAATTCTATGCATTGTTACAAATTGAAACTTATCCATATTGCATCATCATTTTATGTTCATTGTTATAATTCTTGGAAAGGATTGCTTTATCATTGCATCATCATTTTGAGCTCATTGTTATTGGTGAATTGCGTGTTGAAACCATTGTTGATACCTATTGTTGCACAAACTTTTATTTGCATTGTTGGTCATGAGATATATATTGTTGGTCCGTGCAGAGTGTTTGTGAATTGCGTGTTGATACCATTGTTGCAAAAACTTTGTCTTGCATTGTTGGTCATGCGATATTTCTCATTAATATGCCCTGCCATAACCATGAATATCGATTTTTTATCAATAATTATTATTTTTTCGAAATCTGAAGTAGACAGTGACCTTCCTCATGCTTTGAAGGTCATGTATGCGAAATTTCATCAAGATCGGAATAAAACTGTAGATTTGTATAAAAAACGTACACACAGACCCACAGACCCACCCACAGACCCACCCACAGACCCACAGACGCACAGACCCACAAACATCCTTGTTTATATATATAGATAGACTAGAAGAGGTACCCGGCGTTGCCCGGGATAATTACACTTGCACAAACTTTCCTTTCATTGTTAGTCATGAAATATATATTGTTGGTTCATGCAGTGTGTTTGTGAATTGCGTGCTGATACCATTGTTGATACCTATTGTTGTACCAACTTTGCCTTGCATTGTTGGTCATGAGATATTTCTCATTAATATGCCTTGCCATAACCATGAATATCGATTTTTTATCGATATTTATTATTTTTCCGAAATCTGAGGTAGACAGTGACCTTCCTCATGCTTTAAAGGTCATGTATGCGAAATTTTATCAAGATCGGACTAAAACTGTAGATTTGTATAAAAAACAGACCCACAGACAGACCCACAGACAGACCCACAGACAGACCCACAGACAGACCCACAAACATCCTTCTTTATATATATAGATTGTAAAATGAATATATTAGTCTTGTAATTGATAAAATATTTTTTATTAATATAAAACTCTCTTACTTAAAAATGGTGCAATTTGGTTGTCATATTCAGATTTAGGAATGTCAACGCTATATAGTTCACGTATTTTTCTTTGTAAGGAGGATAACTTTTTTTTTGCCGACTAGTGTAATTATTAATTTTTCGAAATCTCATGCAGACAGTGACATTTTTCTTGCTTTGAAGATCAAGTGTGTAAGAATTTCATCAAGATGGGAATAAATATGTAGATTTGTATAAGAAAAAACAAACAAGCAAACTTCCATCATTATATCATATATATACAGGGTGCGTTCACAAAGTTTCAAGACTGCTTTTTCCTGAGTAGGGGAGGGCGCGCAGACCGGTTCCACCGACAGGGTGAAGAAGTGGGGGGTGTCAGCTAACCGACAGCAGTTACTTCCGAGGCGCTGGAGTGGGCATATCGCTAATGGCGTGAGTGCGTGTCAGTGACCCCCATCGAAAACTCGGAGAGTGCCTCAAAAATGCAGAGTCGAAAATGCTCCGGCATTTGAAGGACCGAGTCCGCCGCGTCCGCGAGGAGATCAAAGACAATTGGGTTCTTCACCACGACAATGCGAACTCTCACAAGTGGCAACGTAGCAACACTGCCCCAGCAACCCTACAGCCCCGACCTAGCTCCCAGCGACTTCTTTCTGTTCCCCCGAATTAAGGGAAGCAATTCGACCTGAAAGGGAAGCGATTCGACAGGATTCCAGCGGTCCAGGCAGCTTCGACGAGGTCCCTTGATAGCCTTCCGTGCGAAGATTCCAGGGAGCCTTTGAACAATGGAAAAACCACTGGCAGCGGTGTGCTGATGCCCAAGGGTCATATTTCGAAGACTTTTAGTTCGCTGTAAAAAATGTTTAATAATTTTTTTTTTCTGAGAGTACTCTTGAAACTTTGTGAACGCACCCTGTATATAGGCTAGCAGAGGCAACCGGCGTTGCCCGGGATAATTACAGTTTTCGGTAAATAGAACAACCTCAAGAAGTCAAATTGGTTTTCAGTAATTCTACAATTTCCTACCCTGGGTACCCGGCGTTGTCTGGGCTTCGTGTAGAGTGAAGAATGTTAATTTGTTTCACTTAAACACCTGCAATGGTTTCGTGTATACAAAAAAAATGACTTAGTTTCGAATCTGCAACCCGAAACATTGAATCATGATAATGTTTTTAGATGCAACAAATAAATAAATATTTTATATAGTACATAAACCTTTTATTTATTTATCAATGGACGAGTCTACAGAATCATGTACACCGGTAATAGTGAATAAGGGCTTAGAATAACTGATGTATGAAATATAAGCACGAGTATCGAGTCTCTCGAAATGTCGAGTAAACACAGTGTCTATACTGAAGGTTCCTCTCCTTACTCGCATCTGTGGTCACAATCGAATGCGGGACAACAAACACGGCACGTGTAAGCTTTTTGCAGTATCTAAAATAATAAAAAGAGTGTATTTTGTATGACGAAAAATTAGAATTATTTACGCGTAACGCTCTTTTTAGCCGGAAAGTTATTCTTAACTATAAAGAGGAAGGAATTTGTAGAAATAAATTAAGCACTTCAAAGTAAATGTACATAGAAATTATGTAACCAGGGCGTAAATTATAGATAAGTTGAAGACTTCAAAAACCATCAAAAGATCTAAATGTTTCAAAATAATAAATTATGAATTAAATTGTGAAATATAAAATATATTTATTGTAATGGAAATGAGTTTATTCCAATACGCTAGGATTCATTAGTCTTCATTCAAAACGCTAAAAACAAAACAGTAGGCCATTACATACAAGGATAGGTAAGAGGACGAAGTATAGTTGCGCTATCTGTTGCCACACATTAATATATTTCATAATATCTCTGTAGTAAAGATTTAAACAAGAATGGTTTTACCGCCAAAGCGGATAAATGGAGCACATTTTCGTGTTATAGCATCGTACATGGTAAAATGTAAATCTATTTATGTAAACAAATGTATAGAGAGAATTTGAACAAATAAACTTGAAGAACTGAAAGGTTAAATGGAGAGTGAAGTTATTCTTTATTTATTTGAACAAATAAAATTTGTTCGTACTTGTTCGTGCTCTGGTTTGGTGAAAACAGAGTGTAAAAAAGTTAATTCGTTTTCAAGTTATCGTAATAAATAATAAGCTCCGTACGAATAATAAAATTCTTTTGATTTAGAGACCGTTCTGCCCTTTCAATAATCGTCATTCACGTGCATCCTCCACGCGCACCATCTCATTAACGTTTTGATCACGTGCAGACCCAAACCGATGTGCTCGGGTACCTCTGCTAGTGTGCTAATAAAAACTGTTGCTCACCAACAATGGTCACGTGTCTTTTCAGTTCCGGCGTGTGCTTCAAGCCGGCGCCAACAATGGTTAAACGTGCATCAACAATGGAAAACTGTTTCCGTAAGACTTTTTGGTGTCGTTTTTCGCATCACGTTTTTTGTAGATAGATGTCCAGCCTTAAAACATTATCATGTTAAAAGACGGTTATGGTTTCTGATGCTGGGACTCGAACTCCAAAGGTCTCAGTCGAGATTCGAATGCGCTGACCGGACAATTTTCGAATGCGTTGAAAAAACTCGCATGAAAAATGTCTGGTTTTTCACTCAAAATCCGCGCAAGCCGCTGCAAGTCATTAAAACCTGATGAAAGCCCTTTTCACCCGTTTAAAACAATTTATGGTTGGTTGAATAAGGGATAAATTGGTTTAGGTAAATTTTTGAATAATTATATTAAGGCTATTTATTATATCACTCAACTGCCTACAATCAAATCATTTGGTTGTCCGAGAGAAGATGAAGGCGAAGCCACAGCTTACACCGGTTCACAATGGAATGGTGCAGAGATCGAATGCATTGGACATCAGAATGGTACAATGTTGTGTGTTCTGACGTGAAAGGTTTCTGCTTAGATGGTTCAGATGGATGTTCATGATATACAGAAAGAAGAGCCAGAGAGATTCCGCCGGGTGGTGGATACAGAGTGGTGGATCTATGGTGGTGTAGAGCGCCATCGGTTATTGTGGGAAAGCTGATCTTGTGATAATACACGAATAAATGAATGCAGTCAAGTACCAGGAAATGCTATTCGACCAATTAATTCTTTTTTGGACCACTCATTGGAGGCGAAAATTGTTGTTTCCAGCAGGACAATGATCCGTGCCATGCTGCACGAACAGTGGTTTCAAGATCAACAAATCAAATGCATTCTATGGCTATTACAGTCAGGATATGAACCCTGTTGAATGTGTGTGGGGCATAATGGTTCACAATGTTTACAGACAATACCGTCAGTTTTCAAATGTGAAAGAGCTTTCATTGGCAGTGTATCGTGCCTGGGATACTGTGAAGTTCACAGGCATTCAAAAGATAATAAATTCAATGGCTGATCGGTTATTTGAAATTGTAAGTTCTAATGGTGGCACAAAAAATTATTGAACAGCTTAAAAATAGAGAGAAGTGTTCACCGTCTTATAACTTTGAAACAGTACAATTTAATTATTTGGTTGTTTGACTAGGTAGTAATGAATAAACAGGTTACTAATACTTTACAAAAGGTGAAAACCATTTCAGCATTTGTTCAAAATTTTCTGGTCTTATAATTTTGTGACAGTGTATTCCTGCCACAGTAGGCAATGACTTCTTAAAACAATAATCCTTGTGATATAAGCAATTCTGAATATTTTCAGTAATAGAAGAGATCCCTTCTAAATGTTTAATTACTCTGAGTAAAAATTTAATATCCATCATCCTAACGCAATGGAAGAAAAATTATTCGCTTTGTTATACAGTTAGGCTGAATGAAGTTTGCTTTAGACTTTGTGGGAAAATAACGTCGGCAGTCCGCTTGGATAAAGAATTTCTTGTCTAAAATTATTTATTTCAGTTATCTTTTCATTCCACGAAGACACATTCATTTGGGTCACGAAACTGCAAGCATCTTAAAGATAACATTTATCTTTTGTTTTTACTATTAAGATTACTTAATAATAATAATTCTCAATATTAATTATTACTCTAACAATTGAAAACTTGCAATTAATGCCACTTTTTAATTACATACTATAGCTTGTGTGATTCAGCGAATTTAAGTTATCGTCCCCTGCATAATGATATAAAATTCTGTTGCCAATATTCTGATAGAGATAAGGAAGTTAAGATTGAAATAATAAAAGAATCATAGACAGAGAGGCAAAGCCTTGGCTGCTCACGTCGTGTTCGATTTTGCTTAAGTAACTAAGAATATGGAGTTGCTAATTTAGTCTGTGAAACAAAGCAATTCTTTTCTTGAAACTCTTGGGAAATAAAGCATTTCATTTCGAGACGCTTTCAAATTCAATTCCTTTTTATTTCAGGTAAATCTTGGGAAATGCAAAGTAGTTCATTTTATGAAATTTTCAATTGCAACGCCGTTTTCACTTGAGGAGTTATCGAATTCAATATTTTTCGTTCTGCCGCCGTCGTCAGTTTTAAGAGCGGACCCCTTCATCGAAAGCTCGGGATTTTGCTGCAATGCAATTATCTAACCTAAAGTTTTGCAACGATAAGTGGAACAATAAAAATTCAATAATATTTTACTTCCTTCCGACAAAGAAATTTCAATGAGATCCGTATATTTAATCAGTGTAAAACTCAAACTTTCTATAATCTAATCAACACTGGTTCCCAATTTCAACGCATTTCATCGACCGACATATATTAAAGAGAGTTTATGCAGAGAATAAATATAACTAAAGAACAAAATTAATTAATTCTTATATCAAGGAAATAATAACCTTGAGAATCTGATGTCAAAATGGATTTTCATCAATAAATTCCATTTTTTTTCATTAACTGTATAAATTATTTATCGATATTAATCTCTTTTGAACTGCACATTCAATAATCAAGATTATTCAAAAACGTCGTGCATATCACTCAAAAGAAATGAAATAGTCTTAACTACACGAACTCAAATTTTCTGGCGATAGGAAAACAAGTATAAATCACAGCAGAAACTGTCAGTATGCAAATTTTTACTAAACATTTCATGAAGCGGACATTTCAGATGTGTTTTAAAAACATTTATGGAAGTTGATTCACGTTTTTGGGTCAGTTTTTTATGGTTGTAAAATTACCGAAACTCCTTTCTTCAGAAGCGAAGATGACCGATGTGATAGCCCTGGTTTCACGAGGGGAAGTCAGTAAGTAAGCTAGAAATGGATATAAAAATGAAACAAATATGAGTACTGATTGGAAAACTACTTTTATTACTCCACATGATCTCCATGTACATCGAGGCACTTGTGTCATCGTTTCATAGGCCCCTCAAAACTAACAGCATAAAATTCTTTGGGCTGCTGTCTGAACCAGGCGGTGACTTCCGTTTGTAGTACAGCTTCATCGTAGGGAAACTGTTCATCCGAAAGATGATGTTTAAGAGAGCCGAACAAATGAAAGGAGCAAGGTCAGGGCTATACGGAGGATACTCTAGGACTTTCCACTTCAAATTTCTCAGCATCTCAATTGTCTTGTTGGCAGTAAGAGGATGTTCACAGTCTTCTGGGATTACGAGGGCATATAGCCCTGACTATGTTCCTTACGATTTCCATTTGTTCGGTCTTCATAAGCATCTTCCTTCGGCGACGATAAAGCTGTACAAAGGGGAGTCAACGCCTGGTTCAGATAGCAGCCCAAAGAATTTTATACTGCTAGTTTTGAGGAGCCTATGAAACGATAAAACAAGTACCTCAATGTACAGGGAGATTATGTGGAGAAATAAAAGTAATTTTCCAATCAGTACTCGTATTTGTTTCATTTCTACAGGGTGTAAATTATCTCCTTCAAAATAACTACACTACGATGTAGACGAAATTCAGGGGATTAAAGTGATATAAGACACTTGGGGTCGCAAATCGCAAGTAACGCCGTAAATTAAACCTCAAACTAAGCTGAATGGCGTGGCGCTGCGTAGCACGAGCCAAACTTTCTCGGCTAGATTATTTTTCACTTTGTTTTGTTTTCTTGTTTGTAAACAAAAAAATGACTTTACAGTTTGTTTTTCTAATTTTTTGGTTATTTACAATTTGAGAAAATTTACTTTTCTTGGGTTATGTTTACCTACGACACAGCAGTAAACATCATTCAAAATTACGTTGCACTGAGGTTTACTGTAAAAAAAATTAAAAAAAATAAAAAAAAATGACGGTACGCCAAAAGCTAATTGAACTACCAGTATTTGTTTATTTCCTCGATACTTTTTGATGAAAAACTTGATAACTGCTATCGGTATTAAACAAGGTTGGTACTGCTCGTGCTACTGATTCCGGCGCGAGAGCAGAGTACTTCACGTTGGAATGGAAGGCGGACCTCTTTGGGACGAGGTAGTGGGGAGCGGGGAAGCAGCCAGGCCGCACAGGGTCGCGCCGCGCGAACATAGTCGCCCAAATTTGGCTCGTGCTACGCAACGCCACGCCATTCAGCTTAGATCGAGGTTCAATTTACGGCGTTGCTTGCGATTTGCGACCCCAAGTGTCTTATTTCACTTTAATCGCCTGAATTTCGTCTATATCGTAATGTAGTTTTTTGAAGGAGATAATTTACATCCTGTATATCCGTTTGTAACTAACTTATTGACGTTCCCTCATAATAAGAGCGGCATCGCAATCTGCACTCCTATGTTTCAGAGTGCTAGGATCAATCTCAGGCCACGCCTCCTATATAGCTTTACATAGGGCCTGTTTAAGAGGTGAAAGGCACAAAAATCCATAGCGATTCATGGGGTATCGCCGGGAGGTTGGTTTGGCACAGATTCCCGTTTCTCGTCCATTCAGGTCATATAGGCAACGGATCAGGAATGAAGCGAGAAGATGAATAAGGTTAAATAATTCGCTATATTCGCAGAGAAAAATATGTAATTTGATTCTAGGTGGTAATAAGGTTAAAGAAAAGGTCGACGAGAGAGTAGCTATACTTTCCAAATAATAGGCATTCTTTCGCAGCTTATGATATAGCATGAGATTCGCTTACGTGAAAGAATAAGCGATTGAGATCCGATGCCTTATGCTGCCTTTATTTTTAAAAATAATGAAAAATATGTCGCTCTGACAAAGTATCGAAGGAACCAACCAAACGACGACACGAAACCACAAATCCACAAAAATACTCATAATTGTGGTTTCGTGTCGTCGTTTGGTTGATAATTGTATCCACAGTTTCTTGGCTTATTTCTTCTCGTATATGGAAGAAATGTATAAAAGCCGTATAATAAACTGCACTTCAATTTAAAATCGCAGGAGAATGTCCAACACGACTGATGAATACACCTTATCCGGAGAAGGGTAATGGAACTAATGAAAATGAGCGCACACTGTCTGCGTCATGAACATGAAAGGCATCTTAAGTTTCAAACTTTAAGATAGCGAGGCTGGTTTCAGTCATTACGGCACGTAATATAATAGCTGACCGACTAGGCGTATATTTTAAAGATACGCCGGTAGACACGTTTTTTTTT
>JAHWFO010110043.1:0-12438 GCA_023313115.1 Rhysida immarginata
TTGCTTTTTTATTAACACAGCTTTTAGGGTAAATACATTCTACTTACAAGTTTTGTATAAAATTTATGCATTTGAAGCGCTGTATTGAATTTCAGCATTAAATGATATATAATTGTCAAATTTATATATAGGATCATTCAAAATGATAGACTCAATTTAATTCATCTTTATTTCTTGAAATATAAATTGTATATGAATAATCTACACATCCATAGAGAGAGAAGGTTCTAGTGTTTACAAATAGAGGTTATAAATGTCCATTGTGCCCCCCTCCCCCCTCCTTATATACAATCTATCTTTAATTGAAATAAAGATGAATTAAATTGAGTCCATCATTTTGAATAACCCTGTATAATAAATGCGATTATTGATACTGTTTCTAGATCGCCTCGCTTTAAATCAACTAACAAAATTATTTGATTGCTTTTATGGAAGAATAGGCTGATTTCACATCTCAAAAATTTGACATTTCCATAACTATACCAGGGTATAAAATTGAAATAATGGCTGATAATTTGAAAGTTAACAGTAAAATACCAGAACTGAAAAGTTGCATGAGTAATGGTGTTCTTCAATGTTTTACAACGTTTTAAAGATGATAAACTAAAGCACGATGCTATACTCGCTGCATCAAAAAAATTTAATATGCCTCGTCGAAATACATCTCGTTTACGGAGACGGGCAAAGCTGATAAAACATCTGGCAGCTTAATTTTCAATGTTAACTCAAAAAGCATTATTAAACGTGGACGTAAAAAGAAAAGATTTTTCTCAAAACTTAAAGAAAATTAAATTAATTCCCTTAAATCAAAATGGAAAGTTGATTATTTATTTCAAAAATAAATAAATACTGTCATAGCAATTTTGAAACCTAAAGGAGGAAAGTATTTAAATGTACATCTTCCTCAATAAAACCAACTCTTACCGAAGAAAATAAATACAGATGTGAAAATTGCCTTCCACGCCGTAGAATATGAAAACTGAACCTATATTAAATGCTAAAAAATTATTAAATAATATAAATGATGAATAATATATCGCTGAAATTTATATTATATAAAAAATCTCTCTATTTTCACTGTATTTCATTAATATAGTACTCTTCTTTATATACAGTATTCATTATAAATATGGAACAATTATTAAAAATCAAATTTCATTAAGAGCCATTTATTGTTGTATTTATTTATTTATTAGTGCTTCAAGTTTGTTTTCAGACGAAAGCGTGTGCTCAGAGTAAGAAAAAAAAATTCCCAGAGACTGTTGAAACAAAACATGAAAAAGTTTCTGATTGTTTGTATGTCAGTTACAACGCAGAAGCTCTCCTCAATCCGATATTCTTTCCATCGCGTCAACAAGGGACGGAACCTCGTAAACGGGACGAGCGGGAGATTGAAAGGAATAAAGGGGATTCGGCCTCCGAGATTCATGAGAAAAGGTTGCAAGAGGTTTCTCATGAGGGAAATGAGATTAACAATCTCCGCTCAAAAAGATTGGGAAGGAAATCTGCGACAGCGTGGAGAACAACGAGGAATATAGGAGAGGATAAGCGTACACAGCGTCGGGACTCGGACATTGCTAACAGGATCAATTGCGACGCTAATGTTAATGTGCGTAATCTTATGTCTCCTTCAGTTTATTCTTCAAGTATTTCTACAGCTAAGATTTCCGCCGATATTTCCTGCTGTTTTTCGTTAACGACGGTGTCAACGTGCGAAAACCCACCAGAGATACCAACAATTTTGGACAAGCCCCGTGTGGAATTTACGGCGTTTGGCTGTTTCTACGACAGCGTGGAAAATTGCTATGCGGACAACGAAAACGCTCTATGCGGAAGGTGGTTTTCTAATTGATATATCTTCTCCGTTGGTGGTTGGCGTAGCTAATGAGGGTGTTTATTATTTTTGCAGCTTCCCTCACCCGCCGGTCCGAGACGTTCAATGCCAGCACGTATTCGCTCTCTGTCTTGCGGGTAGCAGTTGATGGCCCCTACTTGTGAATTAAGAAGATATAATCGTACCGTTAATCCGTAAATGATAAGTAACTTATGTAATAACGGCAAATCAAATGATGTAACGTGCAAATTTATTTCTAATTAAAGTTAGAGAACTTATTTAAGTTTTAGAAATAATAATTAAACTTTCAATGTAAATTCATCTGCTGGCTTAATTTTTTGCTAGATAGTTTCTCAAAGTCCAGCTAGTTTAATTACTTACCAATTTCTGGGGTTTTCCTCGTGTTAGGGGATTTCCCTTGTAACCAATTTAATTATGTTGGGAGCATTCTTTGATAGTTTAAAGTTTTGGTCTCCATTAAAGAGAACCGTGATTAATAGTGGTTATTAAAATTTTATAAAAATATATATATTTCTTGTCAGTATATTTCTTGCCACTCAATACTTCCACTGCGTATATTCGTGACAATAGCGCATGTTATATGTTGAAAGCTGTCTGATAGAAGATATAGGAATGTTTTAACGTAGGGCAAAATAATACTTGTAGATCAGTGCATAACAGAATTACACTCTCATTGATTTTTGCTAGTTCAGTATCGTCATGAAGATTCTTATTGGCTTTATCTGATTTCCTGTGGTCTAGCTCGCTTTGAGCTGAAATTCTCGCACGTTCCTTTTCACTTTCGGCAGCGGACAGTTTAATGAAGAAGTTATCACAAGTTGCACATGTATCAGACCTTCGTAGACCAAACCTTAATGTAAACTCATCATAAAATATCCCACGGTAGGTAAGGTCTGATACTTTTAAAGTAGGATTTTCTCCTTTGAACAGACTGTACATTTTAGTCAAATTAAAATCGGAGGATAGACAATCTTTTTTTGAATGTTACCAGCTGTAATGATTTTCTTGCTTAGGAAACGAAGAAATATGTCGACGAGTAAAAATTTTCACTTCGTCTTTCACAGCATGTGGTCGATTTCTATGTTTTCCTCTTATGTCGTTACAGTTAGCAATAACTATAATTTTGCTTTGTAATATTTGTACTTTCCTGGGTGAATGCCTGATACATTACAAAGTATTTTTAGACATATCTTCAATGTCTGTGATGCCGATGGTTTTAAACTGTAATGAAATGTACAACCCTAGCGTCAATGAACTTCGGACACGTACAGAATTTTGGATAAGTACAACGAAACTAATTGTAAACAAATGAAAATTACTTTATTGATTGCACAGAGCTTTAGTACGACTGTGATATAGCATTTTAACATAAAAAATAAACGAGAAAATTAAATAAGCGACTTTTTGTAATGTTCCGTTTTCAACACGTTGCAATGAACTTCGTACACCGTACCGTTTATTGCACATTACCACTGAGTGGCGTCACCTTTCCGAAGAATGACGCTCCGAAGTCGTTGAGGCATGCTGGACACTAACTTCTGCGTTGTTTCTACTGGAATTTTGTCCCACTCTTCGGAAATACACGCCCGCAACTGCTGCAGTGTTCGAGGCTTCCGCTGTCTGATTTTTCGCTTTAAAATGCGCCATACATTTTCAATGGGTGACAGATCTGGGCAGCAGGCAGGCCAGTCAAGCACTCTGAAACGCTGCTGTTGTAGCCAAGCCTTGGTGTTCCGAGCAGCATGAGGCTTCGCGTTGTGCTACTGAAAGATGATTGGTCTTCTATTGAACAACTTTTGGCGGGATGGACGCAGATGCTGTTGAAGAATGTTTATATAGGCAGCAGAGTTAATAGTGCTCTCGCAAAAGTGAAGCGATCCTGTCCCGGCGGCACTCATGCAGCCCCACACCATCAGCGATGCAGGCTTCTGAACTTTCCTCTGGTAACAGTCGGTATGATTACTTTCGTCTTGGTCCTTAGCACCTTGCGACCGTTGTTGCCATACATCACTGCAAAGGTGGACTCATCGGACCACAGAACACTATTCCACTGAGCAAAGGTCTACTTTAGATGGGCTCTGGCCCATGCTACCCGGCGACGCTTAGCTACAGTGCTCATATAAGTAATAGTGCTCCCAGCAACTCTTACTCTTTGTAGCGTATAAGTAATAGTTGCATCTTCTGATGTAACGGCGGACTGTGCTTTCGGATATGGGTACATGAAAATATTATCGAGCCCAAACAGTCATTTCACTTATGGGAGCATGCCTGTTTTTCACAATGTAACGTCGAAATACTCGTAGGTCCCTAACATTCAATAATCGCTGCTGGCCTGGTGCAGTCCCTGGTTCTGTTTTCCCGATTACTCTGAAACGCTTGATGATCCCATTAACAGTAGAGAGTGGAACTGATAATTCATGGGCAATAGCTCGCTGGGATTTATTATTCTGGAACTGCTGTATAATTTTTAGCCGTATACACGTTTCTACTGGCTTACCACGTCCCATGGTTCAAAACAACACGAATACTGTGCTCTGTCGCGTGGACGGTGTTTTAAAGCCTGATGCAAAGCATTCTGGGTGTTTCTACAGCCTTCAGGAAAGTTCTATATGCTGGTGACCCCTTGTGTACGAAGTTCTTTGAAACCTGTTGACAACGCAATTTTACATAAATTTGAATAAATTATTTCACACTATTAAATCGATTCTAAATCGATGTTGATATTGTTACATATACTCAGTAAATCTATTTTCATTAGCCTGCCATCCTCTGTATGCACTTTTCAGTGTGTTTTTAGCCAAATTACTTGGTCCGAAGTTTATTGACGCTAGGTTTGTACATCGTCATCTTGAAACTTCTACCGGAACTTTCCTCTTTTTGAGTTCTTCTATCTGAATACATTGTAGTGAAAATTGGTTTTGCTCATTGCCACTTAATTTTCTAAAGGCTTCAAAAATATTGTGTTTCGTTTCGATCGAATGTGTTCCACATTCTAATTTGCAGCTGCATATTCTATCCTGTAAATAAATAATTAGTATAACAGGCATCTATCATAATTTTATCATAATATGTAGAGTATTGTGAGTCCGAAACTAAATCCAAATTTTATTTCTCTCGCAAATAGATTTACAAAGTTTTTCCACTCACCTCATTTGGAGCGTCAAATGGAACGTCAAATTTCAGGCACATGTTTTCCTTTTCTTGGCCTTCCCTTAATTCTTCAATCTCATGCGAATATTATCTTTTCAATCACTAACCTTTAACTTTCTTTTCTTCTTTCTATTAAGGTTTGAAAGCCGGGAAGCGGTGATAGAAATATCACGATTATCCGCCATGTTGACTTTCCATACAACCCTCTTCCACAGAAGTCCATCCGGAAATTGACTTTGCCTTCCTTGTATACTTTCCATTTTACATAAACACATGGCAGCATGTGGTGCCAAAACATACTAACATCGATATTCCACCGATACCAAGATTTAGGAACAAATTGACTTACAACGTTATTCGAGCCAGCTATTCAATTGTCTTTCTCCTGTCATTAGACCAATCTTTGCACAATCATATCCTTCGCAAAAATACTTCAGTAATAATTATATTTATAAATATTTGCCTGTAGGGATGTGCAAACTTCAACATTGATATGACAATTGTATCGTAAATCAAAATTCTGTTGTACGAAACGACAAATCTGTTATCAACTTCAACATTTCTCACGATGGCAGTTCTTTCTGGTCTTCAGCCTGATGAGTTGACTAGTGTTGTCATAGCAAAATCTTTTGGAAAAATTTTCTTACACTTACCATTTTCCATACATGGAGAATTTGGATTAATTTGACCGCAAGGCCCATGAATCATACTTCTTGTCACAAACTCAAACAATCTTGAATCAGTTTCTTGATCTGGAATTTCGGCGCATACTACTCGATCGATAGATGCAGCAGTTTTGAATTTATCAGCCTCATCAACTTTGATAAGAATGTGTGAATGAGGCAATCCTCTTTTTTTTTTTTGAAACAACTCAATTGTATAAACATCGCCAACACGTTTTTCCCAAGATAGTTTGTTTTTCGTTAAATCATTCATCAAAGATTTCAAATTTAATTTCCAAATAAATTATAATTATTACTTTGTATAAATTCAACAATAAAAAAAAAAATTGACCGATAAATTTTTCATATCACTTGATTGTTTATCAACAGTACAACAAATTAATCGTTAAAATAAATTTCATTTAAGGCCACATTTTATACGCAATTCAAATTCTTATAATTCAAATGGACGTTAAAAATATTTGTTTATCCTGAAATTTTCAAAAAAGGCTATAATTTTGCAATGAAAAATCTGATTGATACGTCGATGAATAGAGCTAATTAGGAGCTGAATTTCACTTTCTATTTTATCGAGATATCTTTAAAAATCTCCCTTGAAACTGAAAAAATGTGAAGAATTTGGCATAAAAATCGATTATCTTGACCAAACCTAAATTCAATTTTTTGAACTTAAATGCATTTTATTGTCTATTATACTGGCCAACAAAATTTAAGATTTTTCTTGTGACAAAATGAAAGTGGATGATTTTTGGTAGTATTTTTTCTGCTGATTACAAATATAATTTTTAAAATTCTCTAGCACGCACAGCTTTTTTGTTTTACAATGAAACATTTTTAAATCATTCAGTGTTTGGGGCCTGGTAGATTTCCTTGCAGCCCTAAAATATGGATACTTTAACATTGTAGCTGCTTCTCTTCACACCCATTACTTTAAAATAGAAGTCTCGATACGCATAACTTGGGAACGTGACGTGATAGAAAAAAATCTAAAAGCAGATCCGGATTCTACATGCAAATCACTACTAAGAACACTGTGTTCTCTTAGTCACAAAATGTGTGTTGACTAGTGTTATCGACATATAGAGCACTTTTGTTTCATCAAGATAATTCCTGTGGTTTGGTCAGAAGTGGGGGAAACTCAGAATAATGTTTTCATTATATTTGATGTACAAGCCATTTAAAATAAATAAGCTAATATTGACTTATTTTCCCTTTTTCCGACGTCCCCAGAAATGACGGTCGCGTTCCCTGAATGATCATTACGATCATACTTTACAATTTACATAAATAAAACTTTTTCAGCAGCATTAAATCTTTATTGTAATGGATGATTCAAAAAATTATTGTGCAGTTGTGCTTGGAAACGTGTACAGAGGGCAGTAGTACCAAAATAGTGATGATAACGGGAGAGTGCATGCACGTTCTGGCCTGCACGTTCTCCGGACCTAACGCTTCTCGATTTCTTCCTTTGGGGTGCCTTGAGAGGTAAAGTGTATGCACACAATTCGAACACTTTGCTTGAGCTGAAGGAGAAAATCACCACTCAGCAAACCTCATCTGCCATATTGAGCACAGTGTTTCACAATCTGCAAATGCGTGCTAACCAATAACGTGAGGCAGGTAGGCAGGTAGCGGGCATTTCCAGCGTCTAATTCCATTAAATACCACTTCCAGCCACTGCATAATAACTTGGAATCTAACTTATTTGAGGGATTATGACTTTATGGTAAATTACATCACAATTTTTAGAATAACATACCAATACGGACTTACAAGAAAATCAAAAACAAAGAATCACTACTTTTCTTTAATCCTCAAATACACTACCTTCCCAAAAGTCATATGATAATCCTATTTTACATAAAATAAGGCGTTCCTATGCAATTTAAATATTGTCATTTATCCGGCGGATAAGGGTACATGTGTTCAACACAGGACCGGAAGACCCAAGAATATGTCAGTCAGAGAGTGAAGGGCGCATCGCAGAGTGGACAATTGTAAGCACCAAGATTTTTCGCAGGGAACTGCATTCAATGATTGTTCATGGCAGAGCTGCGGCCCAAACACCTCACATCAGTACCTACAACGCAGCGAGGAGATTGCAGTGGTGCAAAGAGAGACATTATTAGACTCGGGAGCAATGCTGGATGGTTGCAAGGAGTGACCTGTCACAGTACACCATTTGGAAATCTGATGGATGGATTTGGGTAAGGCGAATGCCCAGAGAACACCTTCTAGCAAGCTGTGAAAGGCCCACAGTGAAGTTTAATGGACAGTCAGTAAAGGTGTGGGGGTGCTCTTCTTGGTTTGGTCTGAGCGTTATCAAGACATCCTGGACAATGCCGCTCTCTGGCATTGAAATGGCCCTTTTCTCTTTCAATACGATAATTCACCTTGCCACAAAGTAAGGGTTTTAGGCAGATGATTAGATGAAATAGGGTGCTTGACTGGCTTGCAGAGAGTCCCGATCTCAAACCCCATCAATATCTTATGGACGTGTTGGAGGGTCGATAGCGCGCAGGAGTGTAGCGCCCGAAATCTGTGACTGAACTGAACTGTCGAAGGTACTTTTGGCGGAAATGCGAAAAATTCCTGTGAAAACTTATCAAAAACTAGTGGACTAAATGCCTGACAGAATAGAGGCTGTGACAGCAGTAAAAGGTGGACCAACTAGATCATAACACATGCATTTTTCCAAGTTTTTCCATTAAATTGGTGGTGCCTCATAACTTTTGGTAAGATGGTGTATATTAATGCTCTGAAACGAAAAACAAAAAAAATGGCTTAAAATAGCTAAATCTGTCACTTTTAGCTCTGCAGAGAATACAGACACTATTTCGAGAATGCAATCATCATTTAGGTAACGCCCATCATAGTCCGAGAAAGTTCCCGAAAAGACCGTTCCGGAAATGATTTTTTGACATTTGATTTTGTCTTGTACAGCAACGACGCCATCCTGGAAGCCGGCTTTCAGGGTTATTGATTAGCAAACCGTGTTATTTATCATTATGCTTAAAATACTTACTTTTCCCGTAAACTAAATATACAGGGTGTCAAAAAAGTCTGGTAACATGGCAGATATCTCAGAGCTGCCAGGTAGGCGAGATCTGATGAGTGTGGTTTATCGTTAATAGGGGTGGGGAATTCATTGCCGCACTGAAATTTGACCTTGACCCCCAAATTTAAAGTCATCCATTTGCTAACTCGATAACTATTAAAGAGAGAGAAAAAATTTCCAATTGCTACCCTGTAGAGCAACACGACGTTACTCTAAAAACAATTTGTAATCACACCCTTTTCCTTGAAAGATTATGAGAAAACGGCCGAGAAAGAGTCACTCAAGGTCAAATTTTTAATGAGCCTTCCCAACCTCAGCCAACCTGGCCAGCCCAATCTGACCTTGAGTGACTCTTTCTAACCCATTTTCTCAAAATCTTTCAAGGGAAAAAGTTTGATGAAAATTATTTTTAGACTAATGTGGTGTTGCTCTACAGGGTAGCAGTCGGAAAATTTTCTCTATCTTTAATAGTTTTCGAGTTAGCAAATGGATGACTGTCAAATCCTCGGAAGAGAAGATCTAATAGAAGCGGTGATTCCGAGGGTTTGGCATGGTTTCAGCGTAAACGCACAGAATCACAAAGATGGAACTCCCCTGCTAGATGTGGACCCGCGGAGAAAAGAGAAGAAAGAAGAAAGGAAGGCAATTTTTGGAGGCAGTGGGCAAACGCACCTCAGAATCCAACAAGCTGCAATAAAAAAAAGGAGAGGAAGAGGCAGAAGGCAGAAAGTGAAGCCCGATGAGAAAGCCCACCACTCTCAGCCGACTGATGCATTAGCAGTTGATTATATTAGACATAGTTCTGATGTGAAGGACCGAAGGGAGAATAAGCGTAAGCGACTAGCCCGCTATCGTCACACCCAAGGATGGAGGTCTCAATGGAAAGCAATGAAGCAAATGAGCCCAAGTCTAAGGAAGCAAACCAATTCTAATTCGAACTGTGCCTGCCCTCATGAAACGACATCTCGTCCCTTCCACAACCGAGGTCAAAGGGGTTGGACTAACGCTTGTTCTAGCCAGCGTGACTGTAATCGTACGAATCCAAAAACTAGAAGTTACACTTTTACACAGAACCGCTGCCCGAGAGGACATTGTAGCCCAACCCATCAGAGAGGACCAAAAAGAAGGCAGAAGGTGCCTGACGCATATAAACTAAGTGAGAACCAATAATTACATAATTTGATAAATGCATGCTTTTGTTCCATCATGAAATAGAACCACAACCCGACGACGGTATCCTAGGCCCACAAAGTGGGACAGATCAGGGGTCAGCTATGAAATCGCCCGACATCGAGCATGCCTCAATGCTATATCTACAGGACCGAGTGAGCTGTCTTTAGGAGAGGAGAACCCTGATCAAGCCTAGCAGGACAAGGTAATTTTCCAGTGCCCATTGCATCGGCCACGCCCCACTTCACGAATGGCATATATTGAACCACCACTCCGTGGGAGGTTGAACGGATCGAAGTTATTTATCCCCTGAAAGCCCTAGCCGGTATTTGAAGGAGGTAAACTTGCTGAATGTCCGTGCTTGGACCCGCGGGGTAAACTTTAATGGTATCTACTCTATTAAAATAAGGCGGAATTAATTAAAGACTTACAGATATATTCACTTGTGCTTTTGATAAATGATAATTTTTATTAATTGTTGGTTCTATTTGCTACAGCTCACCTGCCATGGTCGACAAACCTGTTTAGCTCGCCACTCTCCGAGTTAGTGATACCAGATCCCAGACTAAGTGTTTCTACTTACCCTGTTGTCAATTCTTCAGATCCCACCACACGTTCGGACTCTACTCACCTAGCCACTGTGGAGGATATTGCGTGTCTTGGAATTAAGCCAAGAGTTTCAACGACTTTGAACCATGTAAATACCGACATGGCATATGACTTGGACTGACAAATTTCATTAATTCAAGCTTTATAGAGATTCATTTAAAATTAATTGTTTACAAGTGATCTTTTCTAAAGCAATTATTAAATATATTTTTATTCTACCATATCCGCAAAATATCCATGAAGAATGATCTTAAATTTGGGGGTCAAAGTCAAATTTGAGTGCAGCAATAAATTCTCCCGCCCCTCTATTATGTATAAACCACATTCATCAGATCTCGCCTAACTGGCAGCTTTGAAATATCTGCCATGTTACCAGACTTTTTGAACACCATGAATAATGGCATTCCCGAAATGATAAGGAACTGAAATACGCTACACAAATTTTAAACTGCTTACCAGCAAAATGAATTACAGAACACACAAAATACTCCTACACTTTGTGCCTTGTCAAAAAAAAAACTTCACGTGCTTCCTCACCAGCACCATCTAGCACTGTTATTTCGAAACATTTTGTAAACCTGCTTTTTTCGTTCAGGAAATGTCTTGTGAACTGTCAGACAAATTTTAAAAAGACAATAACTGAAAATCTTAAGTAATAAAAATACAATTTCCATTAATCTGCTTAAATAAATTATATACTCTATCTGGCCATTAGTCACCGGACACCCCTCCAAGTATGCATGGTAGCCACCCTAATTTACATATCACTTGCAGAGAAGGCAGTAAAGGTGTTGACAGGTCAGAATACATTAAGAGCAACCACTGCAGTCACAATGAACAAAAGACGAGAGCTGAGTGAGACAGAAAGAGGGATGATTATTGGAGCCCACCGATTTGGCCATTCGATCCGTGACATCACTCACAAGTTTTCGATACCCCGCACGACAGTGGGTGATGTCATCATGAAGTGGAAGCGAGAGGGGGTTATGACATGCCCACCCAGACCCGGTAAACTGAAGAAATTAACGGATCGTGACCGTCAAAGCCTGAGACGTGTGGTAACAGCAAACCAGCACACATGGTGGCACAGGAGTTTCGAGATCGTTCCTGTACTGATGCAAGTGATTGTACCATCAGCCCTGAACTTGCCACACTCAGTTTCCATGGTTGAGCAGCAGCTCACAAGCCACACATCACAGCTTGCAATGCAACCCGTCAGTTGCAGTAGTGCTGTGAATGCTGCCAGTGGACCCTGGTACAATGAAAGCTGTCCTATTGAGTGATGAATCCCGCTACCAGTTGTGGAGGTCTGATAGACGTGTGTGAGTGTGGCGTATGCCCAGAGAACGTTTCATACAGGACTGTGTCCTGCCCACAATCAAATTTGGTGGAGGTGGCATTATGGTGTGGTCCTGCTTTTCATGGTACGGTCTTGGTCCTTTTGTCTTGGTTCATGGAAACATGAATGCCGAGACCTACCAAACAGTTCTGGACAATGCTGCACTGCCAACATTGTGGGCACACTTCGGTACTGGGCCATACATTATTCAGCACGACAACGCTCCATGCAATACAGCAGGCATTATAAATACATGGTTCGAGGACATGGATATAGCGAAGCTTGACTTGCCAGCTCAAAGTCCAGACCTCAAGCCAATTGAACACCTTTGGGATGAGTTAAAGTGCCGACTGAGAGCCAAACCAAGCCGCCGAAACAACACCACTGAGCTGTTCGCTGCTCTGAAGGAGGAATGGAGCAAGATTCCCATTGAGACATGTCGCTCATTGGTGGACAGTCTTCCTCGAAGGATTAAGGCTGTGATTGCAGCGAAAGGCGACCCTACAAAATACTGACGTGGTACTGAGTCCAGACCAGCAAACTGGGATGAGTGTCAGTAGATAAGGACTTGACT
>JAHWFO010110045.1:0-128633 GCA_023313115.1 Rhysida immarginata
CTCTTTCAAAGTCTGTCAGCTGTTGATATGGTACCCTTCGTCGTCGTCGGGGCATGGTGTTCTTTCAAGCAATTACTCTGAAAATCTAATCATTTATACTCTGATCCATTGTATGCAAATATTGCAAATTGCATATGGATTAGACCATTCCATCAGGGTGTTGCGATTTTTTTAAACAGTAGTGTATATAACCCCTTTTCTATTTGGTTACGAGTAAAAGGCTAAATAATTAAAAATTAATTAATCATCGCGCGCTTATGCAGATAGTGCAAATTATGCCTTTGTTTTGTAGGCTTCATGCGGCTCTTCGAGCTTGATCCCCTACAGTCGGTCGAAGGTTATCTATCAAAATTTTTGCCAAATCCTTTGATAGTCGAAATAGGTGACGAAAATATTCCTCATGAAGTTCGAATGCATCAATACGCGTTCGTAAAGTTTGTTGCCTCCCCACACAATGCTTTTCTGTTGATTCCAATGCTCCGATAGAATGCAGAACAGCGAATACGTCAGCCATGTGTTTTCTTTTTTTTTATGTTGTGCGTTGCTAATTCACAAGGTCTACTCACGTGAGTTGACAATTCACATGAGGAGAAGGAAAAGCACGGGAGTTGATTTTCGAGAATACCAATTCTGTCTGATCTTTCGTGTTTTTACCACATGACACTCCCAACTCATGTGAGTTCTCAACACGAAAATTTCGTGTTGCAATACATCTCACATACACTATCTCACTTGTGAGATTTCGACTCACACGATTGCTATTCTGGGGCCCTATTCTGGAAATTTTCGTGTGGCAATCCATCTCACGTATACTAAATCACTAATGAGATTTTAACTCACAAAATTGCTATTCTGCAGTTCAAACTACAAAACGAACACGACTGGTGAGAAACGCACGTCAAACTCACACGAGTTTTGACATTTCTAAGCGTCTGGCATCGAGACTATTCATCAAGAACCAATCAAATAAGCGGAAACTGTTCCCAAACGATCACTCAGTATGAAGCATAGCCTAATGAAAGCCTAAATTTTCATGACGCTATGGCATGGAGGCAAATAAAAGAATCACAGAGGAGCAAAAAGAAATTTTATTCATAAATAATACAAGAATGTATAAAGGAAAATTTGATAACGAGTTTATGAAGAACAATGGAATGAAAATGAATTCTTGCGTCGGAACAAAGAAATCAAACACAGAACGGAAACAAGAATGATTTTACCGCCAAAGCGGATAAAGGGAGCACATTTTCATGTTACGGATATATTGAATTAATCAACATTTTAAAACACTTAAGAGAAAATAAATAAATATGAACACTAAATCGTATATTACTATTTAAGTAAGCTAATGTATAGAGAGAATTTAAACGAATATATTTGAAGAACTAAAAGATAAATGGAGAGGGAGTTATTCCTCATACATTTAAAAAAATAAAAATAAAAAAATGCTTAAGTATTGTGTGTAAGCATCTATTATTTTTTTATATTAGCAGATGAGTACCCGTTTGGTATGCATATTAATGAGGTGGGTGTGGCCTTGGCGCGTCGTTTTTCCACCAATCAGCGTGCAGTATTCGCATCACGTGACCCCCTACCACCCCCTACCGCTGCCTGACGTCACAGGCGTTCAACCAATCAGCGTGCAGAAGGCAACTCACCCCCCACCACCCCTCGACTTCGCATCACGTGACCCCCCACCACCCCCTACCCCTGCCTGACGTCACAGGTGTTCAACCAATCAGCGTGCACAAGGCAACTCACCCCCCACCACCCCTCGACTTCGTGTCATGTGACCACTTATCCCCCTTCCTGACGTCACAGGCGTTCAACCAATCCGCGTGCCGAAAGCGACTCACGGGGCCACCCAGCCCCCCTACCCCTGTTTTGGGCGTTGGTCTTTTATTTGGGCGTGGGTCTTTTTTATTTGGGCATGGGTCTTTTTTAATTTGGGCGTTGGTTTTTTATTTGGGCGTTGGTCTTTTTTGGTGGGTTTTGACACCAGAGGGCGACACAGCTTGTTGTGCACACCCTTCTCTGATGGTCAGGTAATCACGTGATGGCCGCCATGTTCAGGTGTCCTAAGGCTGAAATAAAATTAATTTTATAATCCTCTGATGTACCCCAGTGTGGCAGATTAGAGGAGTCCTGAGGCTCTCAGCAAAATCCACCTAGGTGATTCTGTTTTACAAGTGAACACCTGTTGATTCGCTTAAATACCCATCAAACTGGCTAGGGGTTGGGGTACTGGCACCCCTCGATTTTGATCACCTGATTACTAATTCACTATTGTTTCTCGGGTAACCAAATTTTTTCCATTATTTTTAAAATTTCCTCATATCCGTTCATCCCGGGAGCAGGGCAGCAGTCCGGGGTCGTGTCACAGGCAGACCTATGAACCGGTTTCTACCTCGAATGTTTGGAAAACACTAAGGCGGACTTCAGTTAACGGGTTTTTTTCAAAAGCCCGTTAACTGTCCGCTGTGTTTCCATCATTCGAGAGAAACCGGTTCATAGGTCTAGCCTGTGACACTACCCCGGACCTCCGCCTTGCTCCCGGGGTAGTTGTGGTCGTCCTACGCTTGGGCTGATCAACCACGCAACACCGCATTGACGCCGGTAGTTTATGCATTGAAGCCCCCTGAAACCTCTCACGTTTGCCCTATCGGTAATTTTGATGAATAACCCCATGTGGTTAATTGAGTGCGGCATTTATTACCTTCCCTGTAGAGTTGGTGTGTTGGTAAATTATGGAAAAGACCTCAATTTCTAAAAACCCTTGATGTTTCAGTTTAGAGCCTACACTCATCCCGTAAACACGTAAATAAAAAAGCTATTGTCCGATATCACCATAAATATCTCGAAGTCTTTTGCTCATTGAAATTTCTTTAACAACGATAATGGAGTGATTGTCACCCCCACATACAGAAAGGCTCTTTGCTACGACTTTCTACTGCATGTATATTATTGTTGTTGATTGCCTTGCTTTGTATGAACGGATATGAGGAAATTTTAAAAATAATGCATTCCATTGATAATAAAATCCCCGCACAAATGGATAATCATCCTCGAAATAAATCATTTGTGGTTGGGGATTAAAATGATTTATGTTGGCATGGGGGACAAGTTTATTTGGGTGTTATTTCACATAAGATAAAACGACTTAACGGTAAATATCGACATCACTAAGGCGTCTACAGAGAGATACCGTAATCGTAAAACTGTCTACTGGGGAGATTCCACGTTCGTAAAAACTGTCTGCAGCGATATTCCGCATTCGCAAAACTGTCTGCAGAGAAATTCCGCATTCGCAAAACTGTCTGCGGGGAAATTCCGCATTCGCAAAAACCGTCTATGGAGAAATTCCATCTTTACAAAAACGGTCTGCGGAGAAATTCTGGAATCACAAAAACCGTCTATGGAGAGATTCCACATTCACAAAAACTGTGTGTTATGATTTTGAACTAAAGGTTCTACTAAAAGAGGTTTGCATCATTCAACATTCAACATAGATTTTGTAAACTCTTGCGAAAATTTTCTCAGTCTCGCCACGGACAAGAAATTTTATTCACAGACTTACATTTCAGCTAGCATTTGTTTTCACAGAATTACACCTGAACCTTTGTTTTTCACACACAGGTCCCATTGTATCGCTGTCTCTTTACCAGTCACTACAACTCTTATATACCGTGACATAGTTACTATTGCTGCATTCAGATGAGTTGTTGAATATTATGATTATTTTTTATTATCGTCGCAAGCTGTTACACCGTGTGTCAAATGTTGGCGTCTTATCCCTTAGAAATAAGTTATGACTGTTGAGTTCTAATCCTTACAGTTGATAAAAAAAAAATGACTTGGACAACGGCATGATTATCGAAAGTACTTTGATTTGTCTATGAAAGCGTTGCCTGTTGAATTTGTTTGTTTGGTGTTTGGATGAGTGATTGAAATTGCAACTTTTAAACTATTAAAAACTCTTAATCCCAATTGGACCATGGTCAGATTTGAATTGTGGCTAACGAGTTTAGCGTATAAAAGTTAGATAAATTTAGGGTTTGGATTTCCTGTATCACAGTTCAATCCTTCACTACACCTGAACAATTGCACCCGTATTTGAACATATGAAACCTGAGTTTGTGCGAAAATTGCCCAAGATGACGACCCTAAGAATAGTTTGTACTAAAGATGTAGGTCTTAGAAGCTAGTATTTTGCGGACCCGTTAAAAAGACCTTTTTTTTGTTTGTATTTTTAATTTGAGCTTAATTGTGAAATGTACCATAAAATGAAAAACCTGTCGTATTTCTTACTGCCCATACACTAGTGTTTGGTGTTGTGAACGAAAACGTGTTTTCAGCTGTCTCTGACATAGGGGATGTTAAACCTTAACTATGTTGTTGTGTAAAAATGTTGAGCCGTTTGACTTTGGGGAGCTTTTGTTCCCGGCTATCAAAACAAGATATTTACTTTCTCACATACACGCACACCTGCCTACATCATATCGCGGCCGGATTAGAGAGGTTGTAGCCAAGTGAATACTACCATCCCGTCGTGAGTAGATTCACACTTGGTTGCCGAATTACAACCGTGCAGCATCATAACAGTAATGTGTGACAGTGTTTCGTAATTTAGCGAATTGCATGTAATGTTTTCAAACTTTAGATAACAAACCGACCAATCAACCAACCAAACAACCTGCCAGCCAACCGTGCGAAACTTTAATTTTTTAGAACATTGTGATTTAATGAATGAAATTTTGGCTGAAAAATTCAGTATATGCACGCGTGCAGAATCAGCCCAAATTCGGTACGTCAAAAATTAATATTAGTACGTGTGCGTTGAATGATTGTAGTTCACGCATCATTAATGAATTTGTGTGACTGAAGATGAATTGGAGAATGAAAGTGTCAAACAAATTTAAAACTTTAGTGTTGGAATGATTGTTCAAGATAAGATTTATAATAATAATAATGTCATTAACTCGTGTCACCATGAAGAAGTTTTTGACTACTCAATTGTCTGGAATAAATCGTTCAAGGAGGTAAAAAAAAAAAAAAAAAAAAAAAAAAAACCCTTGAAACTAGTAGGAGAACTTCAATGGAGTACAAAGCACTGCATTTCATGTACCTATGCTTGAAAAACGCGTTGACTTTTTAGTGAGGCAAACACGTACGATAAGCATAACAACAACAGCCGACTTGGTGATATCTAACGCGGTCAATGTTATACTTGAGTCACGAGGTAATCGTTGTGTGCGCATGTTTATCGAAAAGGAAACGCTTCAATGAGATAAAAAAAAAAGCTGTGAAACTAATAGTCAAACTTCACTGGTGTACAAAACAACGTATTTCATGTACTCTGACAGAAAACGCAAATACCTTTTTTAGTACAGCTAGCACGTACGTTTAACATAAAAACTGCTGACTTAATGACACACCTAACACGGTCAGTGTGCCTGAATGACACACCTAATACGAACCTCAAACAAACAAACGTATTTCACGTACACGGTTTGAAAGACGCGGTGTCTTTTTAGCGCGAACATTTATCGTATCAGATGCGGTGTTACACGACCTCCATCGCGGCCTATGTAATACTTGAACTTGCGTACTCGTTTCTCGAAAAGAAACCCTTTAACGCGATGAAAAAGCCGTGAAACTAAAAAGAAAAAAAAAAAAAAAAAAAAGTGGGAGGGTAAGTCGTAAACAACTTTTTAATGAGGTCGAAAATTGTAAAAAATTACGGTAAAAGGAAAAGGAAAACGATTTTTGACCTTAACAATAAGTGTCTAACTGATTAAAAGCATGGATTGCCTGAATAAAATGTGGGCCCTATAGTCACATAGAATCGAACTCAAACCATCACTCAACCCGTGAATGATAACCTGATGTTCTACCCACGGGACTGTCTAGGACACACGACAAAGTAACAGTAAAATGTCATAGTGATATTTTTAACCAAAATTTAACTTAAAAAGCGTGTATAGAATGATACCCAATAATACACTATCCCCTGTACGCCCTTAAAAGAGTAAACATTGAGTGAGTGGGATAAAATTATTTAAAATACAAACAACAAACGGAACAATCAGAATTTGATAAAATTATTTAAAATACAAACAACAAACGGAACAATCAGAACACAGAAATCATAGAGAGGAGAAGAAAATTAAACATACATAGTGAGAAACGGTGTTTATAAAGCTTACGATGTCAATCCACAAATTTAGCAACCCTGGGGTTATCAGTTGTCAACTGAAACAATGTGCCAACAAAAATTTACCAAGAGGCAGAGTTTAATTAACCGAATAACCCTTGAAACTAATGAGGCAACATATTTCGCATACCCTAACTGGAAGACACGACTATTTTTTAACACGGATTACTGCAAGACGCAGTTATTAGGGGATCTACAATTCTGTTCATGCCAGACAACGTACACACAACCCGAGTGACTGAGAACAGTTATGTACAAAATTTGTTTATAGGAACCAACTGCTTACACCTTTACGTATACTGTCGAAATAATCAACAGCAAAGAAGATAAAACATCCTAAGTTTCAACCCAAAAATAAAAAGAATAGTTGAATTGAAGAATTAACAACTTTGTTCAATTAATTTCAAGAGTCCAAACTTTTTAACAATATCAGTTAATCAGCTGGTTATGAAATGTATAGGCCATGTTAGTACAAATGCATTCGCAATCGTCGGGAAAACAGTAACAGACATCAACGTTTTTGAACAATTACCAGCGCTGAGAGTAAATGAAAGCATCATAAAAATCGGAGAAACTTAAAAGAAGAGGTGTAGGTGGTTTCCTTAACCAGTGCAAACCCTAAAATTAGTCCGAAAACGAGTATTTGAACGTCAACTCTGCCAATGTCGCCCTTACTAGGTCCTGTTGATGGTAAGAAATCAGTACAGAAAAATAAATAAATAAATAAAAATACGTGTAAGTGTGACTTGTGTCAAAAGAGAAACGGCATTGTAGCATAAACATTGTATAATTGTATGCGTTGACAAATACCCTGAGGAAAAGATGTCATTTAGCATTTGTATTTTACAAAAGATTAAGAGCAAGAAAACCTTGAGAGAGAGAGAGAGAGAGAGAGAGAGAGATGAAGATAAGGATAAGGTTAACCATATTGAATTGAAACAACGAGAAATGCTGCATTTTTAAACGATCACAGCAAATCATTTCAGACATATATTAGTAACGAGAAACCCGTATAACCTCGATAGTGTTGAAAACAGTAAAATTTGTAATTTTAAACACACAGTTTTAGCTTAAATTCACATAAAAACAGCAACTCACTAAGAGGTAGGGCTTGTCGTTTAACAAAGGAACCCTTGAAAGACAATTTTCTTTTTTCAAACGAATGAATAACAAACAGTAAATTGATGATAAAGAGAACGAAAAAATTGATTAAAACAAAATTTCAGTCGAAAGAGTAACAAGGCCCGAAACGAATGCCACTGCATCTAGTCAGATTGGGGTCAGCGATGGATAGATAGGCACGCTATTATCTGGGGCTAATGGGGCTATTGGGGCTATCATTACATTAACCGTTCTTATTCAACAAAGCAGTGTGTTGCTAAAAACAACCTTCGGTGTTCACAACTGCACGCTGGCATTGTTTGAGACGGTACGCCATGCGTTTTGCCCCACCAAGTGCGGGCAGAAATTAGGAGGAAGGCTGTGTAAGCGCCTGAGCGATCTGCTTATACGATAGACCTATGAACCACTAAAAAAAAACTCTTCCCCCCATGTGTTACAATTTCGCTGTCTTGTCTACAAACAAAAGAGCCCGAAATAACCAAACAATAGAAAAAAGAGTAATGAAGTCTGCTTTAATAAGAAACACTATTGACCTACGACCCCCTCAAAAATGTAAGCTTGTAATACCTTAAAAGTGAAATTTGCACTTAAACGTTTATTATGCAATGCATATTAACTTAGAAAATTTAACCTTTTGCACGAGCCTAAATACATTAAAAGTAAAGGCAGAATTTTGTTTTATTTTATTTTATTTTTTAGCACATCAGTTAAAAATTATAGGGAATAAAAAAAACAATCAGTAAAAAAAGGTAAAAAACTGAAAACCTGTATATTTTTCATCATCAACATCAATATTATTTGTAATTATTTTTTATAATAAATCAATGCAAAACAGAAAAACAGAGATATGGACATGTGGAGATAAATTTTCCAAGGCAACGAATGACCGCAAGACCTAAGAAATGAACAAGTCCTACCGCACATGTGAAAAAATAATGCATTTGTATTAAAAATTAAAAACACTCCGTTTTTACATTAGCAAAATGCAGCAACCCTACGGATGAGACAAGGAATTTTAGCTTAGATTGAACGTGAGCCTTGAATACATCTGTTGTCACCTCTGTTCACGGCACGGATACGCTAGGCTTCGTACGGCTTGCGGGGTAAGAATTACGTACACTTTTATAAATAGGACAGGCTCTAATTTAGTCGGGGGAAAAACACGAAACGAATGGGGGAACACCAATGCATCATAAGCAAAACGTATATCGCATACCTGCTAGAAAAATGCAAGGAATTTTAGCCCAGAATAGCTTGAACACTCTCATAGTGTCGAACGGTGCTGTACTCCACGCGAGCACGTTAAGCCTGACCTCACTATACACCGCTATTAGGCTTCGTGCGAATACCTCGACATCAACCGTGTGCAAGTATGTTAGCGGGAGAGAATTTAATTAGGGGAAAACAAAAACAAAACGATGAAAGAGCAGGCTAACCTAACAAAGTACAGAAAAACATATATATCTTTGGCTGAAGATACAGGGTTTTTTAAGCAAACACAAACACGTGAACAATGCAACCCCGAGCGAACGCACTGAACAACAACGTCGCAGCGTCCGTGGCCTAGCAGTCAGCACCATCCATGTAACAGGCGCACACACAGGCTCAACATCAATCACCTTGCAACACATCATAAAAGGATAGTAAAACGAACATACATCCCCATGACAAACCTTTAAAAGTAAAAATCCATGTAATTAGACAGAAACAAGCCAACGAGAACACGTCATTGAGAAAGCATGCCCGAGAAGCAACGTGGACGTGAGTGCCTACCCTGGAATCATGCTGCTCGCATACGCGAACGTCATCAGTTCGTGAATTGTAGAGTGTCGTAAAACGAAAGCATAGTCCACGTACAGATTTTATTAAGTAAAAATTATAAAATTCAAACTGTAAAAACAAACCAACAAGCGCGCGACTTTGAGAACTTAACGACTTGTGACGAGTGATGTTAAATCAGCGCATGTGATCATAGCCTTAAATTGAATACAGACTTTTTGCACTATAAAGAGTACGAAGCATATCACGCACGTATCCTAATACCATAAGTGAACAGAAAAGTTGAGAGAGAAAGAGAGAGAGAGAGAGAGAGAGTGAGAGAGAGAGAGAGAGAGAGCGAAAACAATTTTTAGAATACAGTTTTAAACAACATTTTGTAAACTTGTATTGGTAATGTAGGAGTAGGGAGAAAGAGAGAGAAAGAGAGAGGGGGGTGGGTGACTGAATATCGCGAGGTTGGGGAATCAAACAACGCGTTTATCAACCTCTGTGAGCCAAAGTTGTACAAATTTGTATAGAGAGAGAGTCAAGTATGCCTCAACAGCATTGAGAAATGTGAAATTTGTATTTTTATTTAACATTTCAACCAAGTACAACCGTTAGAAGAAAAAAAAACAACCCTTCATGTGAGCAAAGGCAGTCAGTGAGAGAGGCAAACATGAAAATAAAACAAATTTCCAGCAGCCCCAGCTTTAAAATATGCTTTAAAAGGTTAATGAATATGACCCTTTCATCAGGTTGTGTGAACTAGTTGTATTTATAAGCAATTATATGAGAGTTCAGACAGCACTAGTCCCTACTCAGATGCACACCTGTCAATTGAAACAATGTAGCCCTTAGTTGAAAATTACAAAAACAAAACAATACATCTTGAAACAGCAGTCGTTTTATTTAGAAAAACTGTAAAAGAGCTTGGAAAAAATTTGGTTACCCGAGAAACAATAGTGAATTAGTAATCAGGTGATCAAAATCGAGGGGTAATGGCAAAGCCAGTTTGATAGGTATTTAAGCGAATCAACAGGTGTTCACTTGTAAGACAGAAACAACTAAGTGGATTTTGCTGAGAGCCTCAGGACTCCTCTAATCTGCCACACTGGGGTACATCAGAGGATTATAAAATTAATTTTATTTCAGCCTTAGGACACCTGAACATGGCGGCCATCACGTGATTACCTGACCATCAGAGAAGGGTGTGCACAAGCTGTGTCGCCCTCTGGTGTCAAAACCCACCAAAAAAGACCAACGCCCAAATAAAAGACCAACGCCCAAATTAAAAAAGACCCACGCCCAAATAAAAAAGACCCACGCCCAAATAAAAGACCAACGCCCAAAACAGGTGTAGGGGGGTTGGGTAGCCCCGTGAGTCGCTTTCGGCACGCATAATTGGTTGAACGCCTGTGACATCAGGAAGGGGGATAAGTGGTCACGTGACACGAAGTCGAAGGGTGGTGGGGGGTGAGTTGCCTTGTGCACGCTGATTGGTTGAACGCCTGTGACGTCAGGCAGGAGTAGGGGGTGGTGGGGGTCACGTGATGCGAAGTCGAGGGGTGGTGGGGGGTCACGTGATGCGAAGTCGAGGGGTGGTGGGGGGTGAGTTGCCTTCTGCACGCTGATTGGTTGAACGCCTGTGACGTCAGGCAGGGGTAGGGGGTGGTGGGGGGGTCACGTGATGCGAATACTGCACGCTGATTGGTGGAAAAACGACGCGCCAAGGCCACGCCCACCTCATTAATATGCGTACCAAACGGGTACTCATCTGCTTATATTAAATTACTAAAGTGTTTCTACGTTATCGTCTACTTTTGAAGCAAGCGATTAACTACTATTAAATAGCAATATGTATAACAGTAGTGAGTTTTAGATAACATTATGCCTAACAGCATTATGCTCTTGATACAAATAAGCTATGGATAACAATAGACCTAACAACTCGTAATGAGTTGGTTGATATATTACATGCCATATTTTAGCATTGAAAGTTCTAACAACACTATATTGTACCATTAGGGCACATGCAACAAAACCAATTCCCACTATCATTTTTTTCTCCTTATATTCACTGATGGCACGTTCTTACGATTGTTTGATATATTACATGCCATATCTTAGCATTGAAAGTTCCATTTTGTACCATTAAAACACGTACAACTAAACATTTCACACCAACATTGTTTATACGTTATATTCATTCATGAGACATCCTTGCACGTACACGTGCCATTAGACTAATACCTGCTATCACTAGTTACTCTTATATATATATATATATATATATATATATATATGTTCATGATATGTTGTGACGATTTATTTGATATATTACATGCCATATCTGGTTATAGGAAGTCTTTAAGGGGGTACTATTAAAGAATGTGCCATTATAGTACGTACTTATTCCGGCTATCTCACGTTCTTACTTGTTCGTGCTCTGTCCCTTATTAATGGATTGGTGAAAACAGACTTTGAAAAAGTTAATTCGTTTTCAAGTTATCGTAATAAATACTAAGCTCCCTAGCAATAAAACAATTCTCTTAATTTAGAGTCCGAACTGCCCTTTCAATAATTTTCAAGCACATGCACCCTGCACGCGCACCATCTCATTAACTTTTAGGCACGCGCAGAGCCGAACCCATGTATGTTCTCAACACGCGTTTTCCCGAATGCGAGGATAATTCGTGTCTTCCAGCAATTCAATACATGCACTGTTTCTATTGCTAAGCAATTAGCACTAAAAGCAATGAATTGTGGGATTGTCTACAGACGGACGGACGGACAGTTGGACAAACCGATCACATAAGCACATTTCTATATATAGAAAATGTGCTAAAAAAGGCTTAATTTGCACAATCGCGCGGTCAAGGTAAGTGAAATTATGTTTTGAAGACACCCCCCCCCCTCTAACCAACTGATATATAAACCCTTTTTTATTTGGTTATGAGTAAAAGGCTAAATTAATAAAGATGTCATTTACCTTGGTCATCACGGGACTGTGCCGATTGTGCATATTATCTATCGCTCTGTTTTGTAGGCTTAATGCTGATCTTCGAGTTTGATGCCCTAAAATCGGTGGAAGGTTATCTATCAAAATTTTTTCGAAATCCTTTGATAGTCGAAATAAGTGACGAAAATGTTACTCCTGACAGTCGAAAGCATCAATCCGCGTTCGTAAAACTCGTTGCCTCCTCAAACAACGCCTTTCCGCTGTTTCCAATGCTTCGATTCAATGCAGTGTAACGAAACGTCGACCATGTTTTTTCTTTTTTTTTTTGTGCGTAACTATCTCACATCCCATTTCACAAGCTCTACTCACGTGAGTTGATAACTCACATGGGGAGAACGAAAAACATGGGAGTTGATTTTCAAGAATATCAATTTGGTCTGATCATTCGTGTTTGTACCACGTGACCCTCCCAACTCATGGGAGTTGTTAACACGAAAATTTCGAGAATAGGGCCCCTGCAGTTCAAACTACAAAACGAACACGACTTGTGAGTACGTACTTCACATTCACACGAGTTTCGACATTTCTAAGCATCTAGAGTCGAGACTATAGGAGACTTTAACTTCGGCTTCTTTTATTCGCCGCTAGAGTGCAGCAGGTGTCCAATTTTGGTATTGGTCATTTCCGGTCTATGAACTGAGAATCGTGTTCGCTAGCTCTCGATTTTGTATCGCCTCCGAAAATTGTTAATGTACTTTCATTTTCACAGAAACCATGCCAGTTAATTGCTGTGTCCCACAGTGGACAGCAAATTCAAAAAAAAGCAAAGGTTTAATGTTCCATTCATTCCTTAGTAAGCATGACATGCTTGCAAAATGGAAAAATGCAATTAGAACTGGAAAAGGAGTGAGTAAATGGATGAAGGTTTGCAGCCTTCATTTCAAGTCTGCAGATTACTTCACAACAAGGTTGGGTAAGTACAATTATTGCGTTTAATATTGAAAATAACTACTCCTTAAAGGGTAGTTTTTTTAAGGAGACAAGAAAATTTTAAAGCAGACTGCAATCCCATCTGAACAACTATCGGTAAGATCTCATGATAAACCATTCCAAAACCCACGTAGAATCCTATCCCTCTTGCCTCCTAAACCAAATGTTGAATCCTGCACTTCAAATACCCCTGTATTTCATAAATCTTAATAATGCTTCTGGTGATGGTTTCCTTGCTTCAAATGTAAAGGCAGTTACAATTTAAACTGCTGGAGTGGGGTAAGTTGGTTAATTTATATGCATTTTTAATAAAGTTGTTTCTAATGTTTAGGTGGGGAACGTTGATAACAATTACTTAATTATGGATGAAGTAACTCATCAAAATCACAATGAAAAATCCTCACAAGCAAGCCATTCAACAACTACCCAAACAGAAGTTTTCATGATAAGAAATATATTACTATCTGTTCAGTGGTTACCAACATCAACTTTCAAACATTATTGTGGGTTATCCAAAAATCAGTTTGATGTGCTCTATAATTTAATCTGTGGGAATGGAAAATCAAAAGTCTTATTAAGACAATTTGTAGCACAGAATATCAGCTGTTGATAACTTTATTCAAGTACCGCCATAACTTGCCATATACAATTATTGGCTCCCTATTCAATATTAAGGCAACATTCATTCGAAAAATCTTGAACGTTTGGACCTTTAGAATTTTTGAAGAGTTAAGTTAAATTGATTTTTTCAGCATGGCTAAGAAAAGAGGCACTGATTATGATATTATAATAGACTGCACAGAAATTCCCATTGACAGGAGTGGGGATCCGTTGATTCAACAAGTGACATTCTCAACATATAAGAATAGAAACACTTTCAAGAAATCGGTTGGTGTGAGTGAGTCTGGGGTGGTGATGGATGTTTCTGAATTATTTGGTGGGTCCGTGAGTGATAGGCAAATTCTGAAAGAGGGTGGATTCTTAAATTTACTTAAAAGGGAATGTATGTATTGACAGATTGTGGCTTTGACATATCAGATTTATTGGAAAAAGGGAAGGTACATTTGAACATTCCCCCCTTTAAAAAAAGTGACCAAATGTCAGAGTATGATATAGTTAAGACCAGAAAAATAGCAAACCGAAGAATTATTGTTGAAAGGGTTATAGGCTTGGCCAAGAAAAACAAAATTCTTAAAGATCTTTTACCTACTCATTTGTGGCTAATTTTAACCCAGGTATTTTATAATTGTTTTATGCTATCAAATTTGAAAGCATCAATTAAATGATTGTATAATCGAGAAATACAAAATGTGAAAGAAATAAATTTAATTTTTTAAAATAAAATAAATTTCATTTTCATGGTTTTGGGTATTTAAATTATTAGGCATGTATTTAACAACAGAGGTGCAAAAACTTTTTGGTAATCTAGATCTATGTCTTTCAAAATTTTATTGCAAATACGAGGGGAGTTCAATAAGTAATGCAACACATTTTTTTCTGAAAAAGGGGGTTGTTTTATTCAGCATTCAAATACACCATGTTATTCCCCAATCTTTTAGCTATACAACACTATTTTTCAACGTAATCTCCATTCAATGCTACGGCTTTATGCCACCTTGAAGTGAGGGCCTGTATCCACTGGTTGATGTCGGAGCCAGCGGGAACAAACTTTGAATATCCCAACAGGTGAACAATTGTGACAGTACTACCAACAGAGACGTCAAGTACAGCAGCGAGGTGTTTGATTGTGATCCGTCGATCTGCTCGAATGAGAGTGTTCGCTTGTTCCGACATTGCAGGAGTCAGAGCTGTGCACGGCCAGCCAGCTCGCGGGAGATCAGACAGTTTTGCTTGACCTTGCGGCGATGATGACACACGCTTTGCCCAACGACTCTCCGTGCTTTTGTCCAATGCCAGATCACCGTAGACATTCTGCAAGCGCCTATGAATATCTGAGATGCCCTTGTTTTCCGGCAAAAGAAACTCAATCACTGCCCATTGTTTGAAACGCACCTCCATTGTAGACGCCATTTTAACAGCTCATTATAGCGCTGTCACCTATCGGACGTCAATGAAACTATACGAGACGAAGCGGACATGTTTGAAAATGTTCCACAAGAAATGTCCAGTTTTTTCAACCAAAATTGGCCGAGGAAAAAAAATGTGTTGCATTACTTATTGAACTCCCCTCGTAGATTCATCATATGAAATCCACTCTCTATAAATACCCTTGTGGTTCAAATTACAAAGTCTGTTTTCTCTATTTTCACCACATAATTTGCATTTGCATTTGGGTATAGTATGCATGGCTATTGTTGAGTGTGGACATTCTACCATGTTTATTTAAATAAGGTGCAGCAGTTGGGGTTTCATTTCTAATTGAGAAAGGATACTTAATCTCTACAAGGAATAAATTATCTTCAGATTTTTCCATCAGGTGAAAGAGCAAGATAGGCTCGTTGTTCATCTGTATGTGAACCACACTTGATAATCTTATTATTGTAATTTGCAGTATTGCTTCAGTGTAATGAATTCATGGGTTAAGCCTGGTTTAACTATCTTGCCAAGAGAAATTTGTCTATTAGCTGGACCTTTTACAAATTTTAGAAAAGGATAATAAGATACAAAGTGTGCAGAAACAATGAATTTATTAAGAAAAAAATGTTCACCATGGTTCACGCAAGTTACGTATTTTAAAAACTTGGCAGCAAATAACCTCCTTCCTCTCTGTAAACTAGCTGCTAATAAATAAAGGTGAATCCGTGAAGTGATACGGTAACAAGAAAGAATTTATTGCCTAACGCGTTTCGAAAATTCTTGTTTCCATATCATTTCTCGGATTCTCCTTTATTTATTATAATTATCGTGATACTAGACAAGGTTATTCTCAAAATAGCTTCTGCAAACCTTTGCTGAAACCACCCATGAAATACGGCTGTTGTAAACAAAACATACTTTTTTTGTTTTCCAATGATTGTAAATCTTTAAATAAAATTGACGATGTTTTTAGCAACTCAGGAATATCCACTAAAACATGCTGCAAATCATAATTTCTCTAGAGTGATAACCTAAAATAAAATACCATGCTTAGTACGATATTTCAATCCACAATTTTTTTAAAATTCAATGTAAAAATTATGCTTTCTTCTAATTCAGCTTTAGTTCGTATTAATTTTGTACCAAGCTTTTCCAGTTTAATTTCATATACTTTCATTTTTATTTATAAACTGATCTTACTTCACAAAACAGAACTTTATCTATTAGAAATCATATAGGGAAGGAAAAAATCATACCAAAACAGGACACATACTGCCATCTGGTGGCGTTATTCCAAACATTTATACAGGGTGTTTCAAAATTATGTACAATAAATTTAGTAACATATTCTTCAGGTCAAAAGAAGACGAAAATGTTCTATAGCACTTTGTCTGGAAACGATTTGTTTGCGAGTAATCCAATATCATACAGTAAGGAAGCACGGTAGTCAGCGGACGATATTTTAGCAGTTCCAGCGTTTCGACCCAACACTAGGTTGAGTGGTTTGTTCCATTTAAACCTACTTTAGGGTTGTTCCATTAGTTGTGTATGGTTGTTTCCATTACTGTAGTTTCACTCCTGTACATCCACTAGGAATCTCAATTTCAGAACGTTTGCGTGCTTTGACATACGCATTACAATTTACGTAAAAAAAAGTCATGTACACGTATTCCAGTGCAGAATACACTGACATGCACCTAATGTATGGTCTTGCGGACGGACTTGCTGTGGAAGCAAGAAGACTACCAAGAACCAAGAACGCTTTCCGAATAGACGTTTGCCAAATAACCGAACATTTGTATTTGTCGACAGACATTTGGGGGAGCGTGGTTCCTTTGGCCGTCAAACAGGACAAGGGAGGCCTGTAGCACATTCTCCGGATGAGGAGGATGTGATAATTGACATCATACATGATGAACCACAGACAAGCACCCGTCGTATTTCTTCCATGGTACACATTCCGCACTCATCTGTTTGGCGCATTCTTCACCGTCAGCTTTTGCATCCATACCACCTGCAACTGGTTCAGGCACTGAACCCAACGGACTATCCACACCGACAAAGATTTTGCCAATGGATACAACGTCGTCATGCTGCAGACCCTAGTTGTCTCAGCCAGATACTTTTCACGGACGAAGCAACCATCACCCGGACAGGAATCGTAAATTCTCACAACCAGCACCATTGGGCAGATGCTAACCCGCATGTTACCAGAGCTCGAGCACATCAAGAGCGTTTCTCCGTGAATTGTCGGAAATAACTTAATTGGCCCTTATGTGTTGCCGCCACGATTGACTGGGCGAACGTATCTTTTGTTTCTGCAGAATGCATTGCCAGAATTACTGGAAGATGTTCCTCTTTTGATAAGATCTAACATGTGGTTCATGCATGATGGCGCTCCAGCACATTTCAGCCATGTTATGCGAGCACACCTTAATGCTGCATACACGAATCGGTGGATAGGTCGAGGTGGACCGGTAGCCTGGCCTGCAAGATCACCCGACCTTAATCTCTTGGACTTTTTTCTGTGGGGTCATGTGAAAACGATCGTCTACAGCACAGAAGTTCCTAACATTATGGATCTGCGACAACGAATTGAAAATGCATGCCAAACCGTTCGTAATGCTGGCGACGAACTCTTCCATGACATCAGACGGTCGCTCATGCAACGAGCCGAAGCGTGCGTGCGAGCTGGTGGCGGGCACTTTGAACAATTCCTGTAATTTGGAGCACGGGTTTAGTTGGCTGTATCGCGTAAATAAATCGTTTCCAGACACAGTGCTATAGAACATTTTCGTCTTCTTTTGACCTGTAGAATATGTCACTAAATTTATTGTACATAATTTTGAAACACCCTGTATAATAACTGCCTGTACAACGCAGCTAAAACTCGCAAAATGACATTGTAGTTTCCAAAATCAACACATCAACTTTCTGGCACCATTCATCAGTGGTTTCGGTATGGTTTCTTAATTGAGAAACCATGGTTTCGGTTTGTCGGGATTTCTAATAGCGCGTTCGACTGGCTGCTCTCGAGCACTCTGGAGCGATCTGTTCAACCCGATTGCGTTTTGCTGGGAGATTCAGAGCAAGTGAAGCAATCTGCTCTGCGTTTTACTCGCTGCTCTCTCTGCTCGACAGATCGATCTGGCTACTCTTGCTAAAAGGACGTATATATACTAACTGGATGCCTCACTCCTATTGCGCGAGGAGCCCAGAAGTGAAGCATTAATAATCGACCATTTTTCCTGGTGAAGAGGGCAGTCGGCACGTTGGAGATGTAAACTGGCGCTTGTTCTCACGTTATTTTCGTCCATTTTATCATTTAATTTTATAATTTTAAAAAGTAAAATGTTGCAATCATGAGTAGAAGCAACATGGACAAAGTTTTACTGAACTGTGTTCTATGTAGGGATGAAGTTCGTGAATTGTTTAAAAGAAAGCATGCAACTGTTAATGTCTTTCTTTCTGAAGATTTGCATGAGATTCAAATTGTTTCTATTATTGCAAAATTATTTTTTAAAACAAGATTATTTACCTATGGGAAAAATATTCCACACAGGCAAATGGAAATAGAACAAGCATCCGCCAAAGATTTACAAAATTAATGCTTTTTAATCATGTATAATAAAATGAGATGGAAAAACTTTGTGATGTGGTGTTCTTTTACAGTTTTTGCAAATTGGTTTCATACAATTTTAAATGAATTTCATCCATTTTTAAATAGATTTAAAATGATTTTAAATGAATTTAATATGCTTTCAAATGAATTTAACACTCTTTCAAATAGATTTAATACATGTTTAAATGAATTAATACAATTTTAAATAAATATAATATGTTTTAATTCATTGTAAATGGAATTTCATTACCAAACTAAGTAATAAACCATCTTTATTGAAACCTTGTTTTATTAAATTTACATTAAATCTTTTTTTTTATTATTTTAATTGAATTACAGAAAACAAAATTGTAGCATAAACAAATAACACAAACGTAAAAGGAGTTAAACAGTTAACAATTGTGTAATTTAAATAAAAAAATACAGTAATACTACAGTTTTTACAAATTCGTTTTATGAATTTCAAACATTTTAAAATAGATTTAATAGACTTTTAAATGAATTTATCAGTGACATACCCTCTCAGTACAGAAATACGGAAGAATAAATATTTCTAGTATTACGGTGTTTACTTTTGTTTAATTACACAGTGGTTAACTGTTTGTGATATTTGTTATGTTACAGTGTTGGATTCTGTAATTGAATTAAAATAAAAAAATAAATTTACCGTAAAATTTACTAAATTAAGGGTTCAATAATTTTTTTTTTTTTTTTATAATTAATTCAGTAAATAAACTCCATTTATACTGAATTAAAACACGCATTATATTTAGTTATAAATCATATTAACTTCATTTAAAAATGTATTAAATCTATTTAAAAGCGTATTAAATTCATTTAAAATTTTATTAAATGTATTTAGAAATGTATGAAATTCATGTAAACCTGTATGAAACCAATTTGTAAAAAATGTAAAAAATTTATTTTTAGAGTATTTAGTAATTAAACTTCTTTTACACCAATTATATTTATTTAAAGCATTTTTATTAAGAGTAATTTTATAAGCATTTATAACTCTTTACAATATTGAGTTAACTTAAAACTCATGGTAAATTCACGCTCAACAGTAGAAATCTGAGCAATGTTTTGCCCTCTTGCCCAGGAAAAGTAAGCGATTATTCTGGCTTCACTCCTCTACCGCAGAGTGAGGCATCCAGTTAGTATATAGATCGATGTACCGAGTAAACTGAGTAGACGAGCGGATAGATTATAGCGATTAACGAACTGTAATGGCGGACTTTAATGTCGGAGTTCTTGTTGAATTGCTTGAAAGTGATTCTACATCGACTGATTCATCAACTGAGGAGGAGGAACAGAGTGTATTTTAACTGGACAGTATAAATCAATATGTTTGTCAGAAAAAAAGACCCGTCACTGATTATCAAGGTTTCGTTATTTGCTGCCGCCATGCTTGCTCAATCTCACATGCGCACGAGGAGCAGGATTACACACTTGAATACGTTTGCCTCGCCCAGAGCAATCTACTTGCTCGCTGTGGGCAGATCACGTGCTCTCAATCTGTTTGCTCTTCGGAGCATCCAGTCGAACGTGCTATAAGGCTGCTTCTAAAAACTCTCTCCAGTCGCGATCGAGCATAATCGTTCATGATCAACGTGAGCACTGCATCTAAAAATGACAGAGCGCTCGTCACTGGCACCTCTAAAAACTCCCCGATCTCATCGTCATGTTGGGAACGCTCAGGATCAAAGTGATCTTATTTCCATTGTGATCACTTCGCGTTGCCTCGCTCACTTTCACTACTTTCGCTTTCATTACTTTCGCAATAATGACTGACAATGAAAGCATATCCCACCTCGAAGTCCTTTTCCAATGCGGTCTATAGTTTTGCAATGAATCTGAAGGCACAGAACAGGTCAAGATACACGGCAGGGGCAAAGGAGCTGAAGATAAAAGTGAAGATTGTTTTATATATTTTAATTTTTTAATTTTTCTCTTAGCTTTCGAATTTTCTTTAAAGTTTTGTTTTATCGTACGTGCACTCTGGTGTGTAGACTTTTTAACCCTCTCGTATTTATTGTCATAAAAGAATAAATGCATTGAAATCTAATAAATCCCCATCAGATTATAATAATGGACAATAAAAATAAATAATTATGCTTAAAACAGAAAGTTTGAAAGCATAACGGGTTTCTGTGGCAGTTACCTCTTATTGACTGATCGGACTGTTATCTCGTTGCCCTTGGCGCTGTCAAAAAACTTCATGAGCGAGCGGGTGAATACAGCTGGCGCGATCAGGGGTAAATGATCACGTGATTGAAAATGAGCGCTCGAGAGGTTTTAGAAGCACCCTTTAGAAGCAGTTTCTTTTAAGTTGTTATATGTATATTTTATCAAAAAAAAAATCTATAATTTTAAGCAATAACTTATAAACAGTACTTTTTTTTAAAATTATGAAATATTTTTGTATTTAAACATTACCACTAATAACTTAACCAGAGAGTAAAGAAATAACGCCACGTAATCTAGAGCTTTAATCATGGTTAGTAGATGAAGAGGTTGGGAAACTCTAACACTTCCAATGCTAAAGAGTTTGTCCCTCAGAGCGAAACGGAAGTAGGTGTTGCTAGTGCAGATTCCAGCCCACTTTCCCACCTTGAAACCATGATAACTGAAGGAGCAACATGGAATTTTGTGAGACTTTAATATTATTTTAACGAGAAATCATTTAAAATTCCAATATATAAAGCTGAAATTGGATATTTACCAGATATAGAAATAAAAAGATTATTTTGTGAAACTCATGAATATTATCTAATAATTAACCCTTCTACCGATATTATCTAATAGCTAAACTAATTTTTCATTATATTGTTATGCGAATGCATTTTATTTCCAAGCAAGCAATGCAAAAACTTAATCAAAACAATAATTAAAAAAAAATTCAAGGAAAATATCAGAGTTATAATTATTAATAATTACTTTTGTTTCATGTATTATTCAAGATAAATATTATTATTAATATTATTATTATTATTTTGATAAATATTTTTATTTAAAAATATTTTGTTAACTTCATTATATATATTCCTAATATATCTTTGTTAGTTTATTTAATATAAGAATTTTTTTATATTAAAATCAAGAATAGATGAACTCCCCCTTCACTGTTCTTGTTAAAATGCTATTTAAACTTCATAATTTATTAAATACATTTATTGATTGTTTATATGTATACAGGGTGGTCCATAAGTCTGTCCCCCCCTTTTATTTTTTGAACCGAAGCAGATATGTCAATTTTGATGAATCCAATGAATAGGAAGTTGTGGGTGGCCTATCCGATGGTGCACTTTTCATCATCCCAAATATGCAAATTAGGACACATTCAAAATTTATCTCAAAAACCGTAAGGGATGGAGAAAAAAACCCAATTGCAAACTTGTTCAGCATAAAAAACAAAACAAAACAAAAAAAAATCATCCAAATCGGACCAACCAATCACCCACAATCACGTGGTGAACTGTTTGTAGCTTACAAACAGTCACACTGCACAAGGAAAACTGAATGTTGATATTTCCACCATGTAAAGCATGCAAATCAAAAAATTAACATAAATTATCATACTGACATTCACTTTCATGCGGAAAAGCAAATAAAAGGCATGTTTCAGCACACAGAAGACAGAACAATTCCAGGATGGCAAGCTACACTATTCCGGAAATGGTCAACATGATCTTCTGATTGTGGGTGATTGGTTGCTCCGATTTGGATGATTTTTTTTGTTTTGTTTGTTTTTTTATGCTGAACAAGTTTGCAATTGGGTTTTTTTCTCTATCCCTTATGGTTTTTGAGATAAATTTTGAATGTGTCCTAATTTGCATATTTGGGATGATGAAAAGTGCACCATGGGATAGGCCACCCACAACTTCCTATTCATTGGATTCATCAAAATTGACATATCTGCTTTTGTTAAAAAAATAAAAGGGAGGAGGACAGACTTATGGACCACCCTGTAGTTGTACTGCAAGATTTAGAGCCCTGAGTGGAATGTTCGATTAACAGAATAAGGGGAGTATGGGTCTTGCTCAAGACCATTGTTGAAACGATAAATTATTTCATATTGTTGGATTTTCGCTAACTCATTTGTATTCAGAGCAATGATTAAATTTAATTCTTATGTTACTACATTTTATTTTATTAATTTATGTATTTATATTATTTTATTTATTCATTTAGTCTAGTTTATGTAATTAATTAATTATTCGCTTTATTTATTTTATTTTTTTTATTTATTTATCATTTAATTAATGTATTCATTAGTTATATTATTTTATTTATTTATTTTTATTTATCCAATTCCATCAAAATTTTTTCATTTTATTTACACATTAATTTTTATGGCTTTTTCATTGAAATGCCAAAATGTATAATGCTTAAACATTGCAGCAATACTGCTCTTGATTCTCGTTCTATGCTTATAAAGAGATTCAACTTTGGATTCAAAGGTATTTGGTTCATTTTTGGATTTTATGATCTATAACCATTAATAAAAATAGACTTATTAAATTAATCACACAATTATAAATAATTTTTTGAACTTATCTTATTTTTATCTTAATTAATTTAAAAATAAAAAACAAATGAGTTATTTATATTTGCGCTTGTAATTATTTAGCCAGTTTCAGAATTTAAGATTTTATCTAAAGTTTTAAAAGGGTTTTAATGCAGAGAAGGATTAAATAAAGTTATTAATTGTTTAAATATTCTTATATGCGTGGGAGTTGTTAAAAGGGAGCCAAGTTTTAATGTTTGGCAGAAGGAAAAAGTAAGAATCAGTTTACACATTATTGTTTTGCTTGCTAGAATCATATTCAAGGACTGGAAAAGCATTGAGGGAGATAGCTAGTGGAATAAGAGAACCGGATGACAGAAGATAGAAAAAATAAGAAAGAGAAGGCAAGATTTGGACTTTGAAATTTAAAGGGAGCAAGAGAAGAGATGTGATCACGTGAAAGAAAAAAGGGTTGTTGCTATAGAATAAGTTAGAGAGGTGGTCATAACTTTAATGAATTCACATTTTTTGTGATGGTTAATCCGCGTGGTGATTGGCTATTGAAAATCGAAAGTGTTGTTAGCAATTCTAAGAGAAAGAGATAGTCAGAGTAGAAATGCAGCGATTCAATAGAGCAGACATGAGGAGCTATGACTCCCTGGATTATATTTAATTTCGGCTTCCATCAGTTTAATAATTAGAAATTCTAAATTTGTATCCTAATATCAGTTAGTTAGTCAGAGCAATTATGAGTTTATGTCAACAAGTTAGTTAGAGTCCCAGACCAGTCATGAATGCCCATTTAGCTGAGAAACAGTCTAAGCAATGCAGAGTGCCCAACAAGCAGTTGGAGGATGAAAATGGTAGTTCCAGAAAGTAAAGCGAGCCCTAAGAAGGTACCCAGATCCTGTATTAGAAACAAGAGATGCCCTACCTGTGAGCCATTCTGTTGGATGAGAAGGACCCCCCCCCCCTCCAGCCAAGCTGTGGTAGCAGAAAAGAAGCAAGTGATTTCTAAGCGGACACATTGAGAAGACACGGTAGTCCATTTCCTGTTCAATGTCTCAATGGCCAATTCTTTAATTCTTCACACATTTACATTCTTTCTATTTCATATATTTACATTCATACTTTGGGAACGGATTATCTAATCATACAGATAGTGCGCTAACATATCTTAAACATATCTTATATTTCCATGGAGATCTCAAATGGCACCCTCCCTAAATTCTTGGCTAATCCAGTCAGACTATTACCATATTCCATTAAATCTTAGAAATAAAGCATTCCTTCTATTATCAAGGTTTAAGCTTCAGAATTAAACTGTTAATCGTTATAGCATCTATTAAGTATTAAATCTGTCATTCTAGCTTACCCTTAGACATGGTTTAAACATTTCATATTTGAGTATCGTCTTTTAGCACAGATTTACACAAAATCATTCCAAGTTATGATCGTTATTGTTCAAAGAAACCACTAATTATTGTTTTGTAAATGTTCATCTATTGAAATCTTTAAAGTGATATATTATCTTATTGTATAACATCTACATTGATTATCGAGTCTTTACATGGAAATTGAGTTTTCTTAATACTTTACACTGATCCAAATTGATACTAATTGATACTATATTTATCATTATTAGAAATTGAATTATTTGCATTAGAATACCTAAATTGATTATTTCATTAAGTGAATTTCATTATTCCTAAATACGAATTGAAGTTTACCTAGTTTGCATCTTATTAACACCTTCTCACTATTTACTGCCTCACCAAATTTTGTTTTATATACCCTTGTTAAATATTGAATAAACCTTATATATTGAATTGTTAAAACCGTTTCAGATGCCTATTCTTTCCTCTAGGCCAGGCCTGTTTAAGCAGGAAGTATCTAGTATGTAAGTGGATAATATCTAGTTATCAATACTTTGTGAATAGTATAATTCACTGGCGCAGTCTTTTACCAAACATAATCTAGTAATTACTCGACCATAAATCTAAGAATATTATCCCCCAGGATCCTTACATAACTGGTGCAGTCGACAGGATATTGTACCGACTTAATTAAGCATAATGAAATAAGAGTATTTACATAGGCATAATTAGTTGCATTAATTACATGCATATTTTGTGAAGTTATTATTAAAACAAAAGTAAGACCTGAGACGAAAGAAAGGCACTGTTGGTAAATTAACACATTAGATATAAACTAACAAAATAAGTCAAGATGAATCAAGCCCCTGTGTTACAGTTATTTGCGCTAGCTGGCAAGATAACGCCGTGTGATGGATCTATGGATTCCGAAGAATTCTTTCTAAGGTTGGATGAGGTGGGAAAGGTGATGAATTGAGGCTCAGAGACAAAATTTAATGTGGCAAAAAATTAAGCTAGCAGGGGATGCACATTTTTACTGTAGAGAGGATGAGGAAATGTGAACAGTTACAACCTATGAAACCTTAAGAAAAGAATTGAAAGAGCGATTTGGAAAAGAGCTTAAAGGAGAAAGTGAAAGACTGTTTCGAGAATGTAAACAAAGTGTACAAGAATCAGTCCGCCAGCATGCGACTCGGGTACAGAGTCTAGGAAATAAAACAAAGCGCAAGATAGTAGGAGAGGGCACGCAAGTAGAAATAAAGCGTGCATATGCTTAGGAAATATTAGATGAAAAAATTGTAGAAAGATTTATAGAGGGCTTAGTACCACCAATAAGAAGAGTTATGTTTAAAAAACCAGAGAACTTGAAACAAGCGATAGAACAGGCTGAAGAAGAGGAGGAAATTGTAAAGAAATGGGGTTTAGAGGGGTATGTTTTGAATCCAATTGGGAAAGAAACAAGAGTGCCATTGAGCCTAGAGGCAGAGGAACAAATTAGTCGGCATATAGAGGACAGATTGCGTAGAAAAGAAAGCACGAATACCTACCGAGAGCGCACTGTAAGCGAAAGAAGGCAGAGTGAATATTACCGACTGCCCGCACGGAGAAACTCGCTGCGATTAGGCCGAGGTTTGACCGCACAGCGAGGGCGAGGCATGCGAAGAAAGTGTGTAGAGATCATCTGCTATAATTGCCATTTAACGGGGCATAAAAGAAAGGATTGCGTAAATAAGGCGTTTCACAGGGTAAACTGTTATTATTGTTTAAAGGTAGGGCATCCAACAAAATGGTAGATTTCCCTCCTTTCGCTGGACCTACCAAAGCAACAGTCTCGCCGACATCTATGGCAAATGATAAACCCACTTGGCCCCTTCCATAATTCAAGTGAACAAATACATATACTTGAGTTTTGTAAAGAAAGGTTACAAGAAGAGCAGAAAAAGGAAACTAAATTCCAACAGGTGGATGCTAAGATAGTAAAAGAACAGGCGACTCAGACACACGAGCGTGCGAACAGCCCCCCTCCCAAAGGAAAGGAAGAGAAGGAAACAGATGTAGGAGAAACGTTATATATGGCACATATTTCAGAAGATCCAGGAGAACTGATGATCGAAGGCACATTAGGAGAGGTGAAAGTAAAGTTTTTGGTTGACAGCAGAGCTAAGGTGACGCTATTAGGCGAAGACGTGTTAAAGGAAATGAAACAAAAAGGATATAAAGTTACCGAGGTTAAAGAACCTGCTATAAAATTGGTCGGAGTCACGGGACATAATTTCCCTACCAAAGGTATTTATTTGATTAAATTTAAATTTGGTAACAAAAAGTATAAGTTAAAATGTTATATTTGGCAGAGAAGAGAAGAAATACCGTATCAGGCTATATTGGGGAGAGAAGCACTCTCCAAATATGGATTCGTGATAAATTTTCAAAATAGATTGTTACAGGCGAGAGATAAGGACATCCCATTCATGGACATCCAATCGAGAGTAGATTGTAGGGCTGGCGCCTCGGAGATTACAAACATCAGAGCATTTATGGATATCATTCCTGTTTGTAGTAAAAGCTACATTTCCATTCCCTTTTATTCAGAGTCTGTTTGTGATGGCTGGTTGGCGAGCCATGATTATAAAGAGCGCATAGGAGTGTTGGAGCCAAAAGATCTTTCAGAGCCAGGGTTGTTAGCAGCAAAAGTACTAGTCAAAGTATCGCAAAAGGATACAATCCCAATTCGAATATTAAATTATTCAGGAGAGACCATTACAATACAGGCAAATAAAACTATTGGGCATCTGAGCGAGGCAGAGGAGGAGAAGGTGGAATTAAGTTCTTCCATAGAGGAAGGAAAAGAATCTAAATTAACAAAAGAAGAATTTTTGAAATTATTTCACTTAGATCACTTACCCCCTGATAAAAGAATACCATGGAAGACTTATTGTATAAATTTAATGGCGTATTCTCGCATTATGAGTGGGATTTGGGATGCTGTAAGATTGAACACCACAAGATTGATACTGGTTCCTCCCCCCTTGTAGCTCAGCCCCCATACAGAATTCCCTATTCACAACGAGGTATCATGTAGGAAATGATAGATAATTTGTTGAAACATCAGGTCATTGAACCCAGTGCAAGCCCATGGAATGCACCAGCATTGTTAGTCAAGAAATAAGATGGGTCTTATCGATTCGTTGTAGACTACCGTAAATTGAACAAGGTGACAACTGTTGATTCATTCCCCTTAGCCAACTTGAGTGAGACATTGAGTCAGCTAGGAAAGGCGAAATATTTCAGTGTATTGGACGCGAATCAAGGTTATTTTCAGCTTGAAATAAGTGATTCCGCCAAGACATCGTTCAGTACCCCTGACACAAAATTTCAGTTTAAGTGATTGCCTATGGGTTTAAATAACTCACCAGCACTATGGCAGAGAACGGCGAATTTCATAGTCAGAGGCCTACAGGACCGTAGTTTATGTTACTTAGATGTTTTCATTAGATTTAACGAAACTTTTGCAGACCACTCAGACAGTTTAAAGATGTTGTTTATAAGGTTACAGGAAGCAAATCTCAAACTCAAACCTCGTAAGTGTCAATTTCTCAATGACGAAGTTAAATTCCTAGGTCTTGTTGTCTCGGAGCATGGTATTGCTCCTGATCCAGAGAAAATCACAGCTGTAAAAAACTTTCCAAGGCCGAAAAATGTTAAAGAAATTCAATCTTTTTTGGGATTGCCAAACTTTTACAGGAGGCATGTGAAATCTTTCAGTGCCATTGCAAAGCCTTTAACTGAATTAGCTAAATTAGACACCCTGTTTATTTGGTCCGATAAAGTAGAGAAAGCATTCCTAAACCTTAAGCAACTCTTAGTTTCTGCACCAATATTAAAAAGTCCTGCTTTTTCCAAATCATTTATAGTCGCCACAGATTAGTTTCGAGCTCATATGCGTTAGGTGCAGTATTATCTCAGCGCTTCGATGGAAAGGAACACCCTATTGCGTATTACAGTCGTTTGTTAAAAAAGAGTGGACTGAATTACTCGGTGATCGAAAAAGAATGTTTGGGAGTAGTGTACGCCGTTAAGCAATTTCGAGTGTACTTGTATGACAATGAATTCACATTGCAAACCGATAATCGTCCTCTTTTGTGACTATTTAATCTCAGAGACCCTGCTTCGAAACTTGCCCGCTGGGCGTTGTCGTTATCCGAATTTAATTTTGACATTGTACACAAGCCCGGCATAAAAAACACAAATACCGATGGCCTCTCACGAGTTCCTACTTCTGCAGTGGCAGAATACGAGCCGCTGATATGTAAACAGGAAATAGCTAAGGAACAGCAGTTAGAGGATGAGTGGAGAGGGATTCGAGATTATTTCAAGGGCATTGGCATGAAACCATTCCCTCCCGATTGGCCCGAGAAGGAAGAGAATTTTTTTATGGTTGATGCTGGCGTATTATACCACATAAAAAGATCGCAAGATGGAAAGGAAATATGGGAACAAGTTGTCATCCCAAATAGTTTAAGAAACCACGTGTTATATTTATATCACGACATTCCATCCAGTGGTCACATAAGATCCAAGAAGATGTGAGTCAAAATTGACAAACAATTCTATTGGCCAACTATGCGAGCCGATATTCAGAAATATCGTGCTGAATGTGAAAGTTGTCAGCTTCATGCAGCTTCATTCAAACTTAAGCAATCAGCAGCTATAAATATTCTATTGTTGTAATCTCCTAAATCGTTTTATTGTTATGTTGCCATAGTTACTCTGCTCTAAAATAAATTTATAGAAATAAAACAAAGAAGCAGTATTCCTTGCTTTTATTAACACTTAAAACAGGTTATAAGCCCAGCACGCTTCCACTGCGCATAAGAACACAATGTAGCAGTTCCAGAGTGAAATTCGACTTTAAAAGGTAAACAATTCCTTATTAAGTGCTCATCGCTGAAAAAAAATATATAGGGGTTGTGCAAAACCTTTTGCTAGGGGGCTGCGACTTAAACCGCAGCGTTGTAGCACACTCTTATGACGCTTCGGCAGAGAGTAGTTCATTGTGAGTCTATTGGTATCAAACAAATATGGCTGGTTTAATAAATGACAGTGAAGAGCAGCGTTTCATGGATAGAGTTCGTGCAAATGCATATCAAGAGGCAATGGAAGCAGGTGTGTCTTTTATTAATCGCAAATGGGTTGCGAACAAGCTGTGTCAACGTTGCACAAGAAATTAAGGCCAAGCGTGGAAAAACAATTTCTCGTTCAACGGTTCAAAGACATCGTCAGCGTGCAAACATCAAGCCATTCCATGTTATTCCGAAACCGATGAAGACCACATTAAACATCGAAGACCGGCTCTGGTTTTGCGACTACCTGCGGGATTGGGTGGAAGACGACTTCATGCACCTTGCCCCGAGCGACGACTATGTGGACTATGAGACGTCCGAATTACCAAAACAATAGGGTCTGGAGCTTATCGATTACAGATATTTCTGATGATGAAGACTATCAAGAGCTGTCCAAGAAGCCTGACTGCATTGGCAACTTCGTGTGTTTCATCGCCAAGCGAATGATGTGGAGATTCAAGGAGCAGGGTGAGTCATGGAATGGTGATTATTTTCGGAATTTGCTAACAAATGATGTTTTTCCGTTTCTTCGAGATCCAAACAACACTATCGACCCGCATGAAGTTTGTTTTTTGCACGATAAGGCACCTTGCTTTAAGGCTAATGCAACACAGCAAATCCTAAGAGAAAGTGCTATCGATTTCTCCTCATCAGACGAATGGCCCGGTGCATCCCCTGACCTAAACGTTGCTGAACATTTTGGAGCCATGTTAAAAGATGCAGTGGAATCTTTAATGATTCAAGAACATGGTGAAAATCGGTATTCTCGAGACCTTCTAATGGGACACCTGACATCTGTGCTGAAGGACATGGGGTACGATACTGCTCTGTTTGAGACAATCCTCCGCTCCTACCCGAAACGGATGCGTGCTGTTCGAGAAGCAAGTGGTGGCCACACTAAATATTGATGTGATAAAAAAAGAAATAAACGTACTTTTTGATTATCAACCACAGAACATTCCACTTAGTTTTGTTTATTTTCCAGACCCCTAGCAAAAGGTTATGCACAACCCTGTATATATATACACTATATGATCACAAATATCCGGACACATGCACGTTTGCGCTCTAGCCACTATTTCATGGAAATCAATAGGGCATTGCACATCCCTTTGCCCGAATCACAGCTTCCACCCTTCGGGGAAGACTTTCCACCAAATGTTGGTAGGTACTTTCCGGAATGTTCCTCCATTCCTCCCGAAGAGCGAGAATCAGTTCAGGTACAGAAGTTGGCCGATGTGATCTGGCCCGCAAGCGTCTTTCCAATTCATCCCACAGACTCTCTATAGGATTGAGGTCGGGACTTTGTGCCGGCCAACCCATTTCTTCGACCCCTGAGTCCGCAAACCACTGCTGTACACGCCTCGCTTTGTGGCAAGGAGCATTGTCGTGTTGGTAGAGAAATGGCCCGTTTCCGAAAAATTGTCACAACGTTGGAAGTGCACAGTTGTCCAAAACATTCAGATAATGGTCGGAGTTCATGATTCCTTGCACAGGAACGAGCTGGACCAGTCCGTACCATGAAAATGAGCCCCACACCATGACTCCTCCTCCTCCGAACTTGACTGTGGGCTCTGTGCACTTAGGTAAGAAGCGTTCTCCAGGTATGCGCCAAACCCAAATTCTTCCATCGGATTGCCAGAGTGTGTAGCGAGATTCATCTGTCCACATTACACGTTTCCATTGGTCCATTGTCCAGTTTCTGTGGGCTTTGCACCACTCCAGACGTCGCTTGGCGTTGACCCTGCTGATGTGGGGCTTGTGGGCAGCAGCACGGCCATGGAATCCCATCGTGTGCAGTTCCCGACGAATTGTCATGGTACTGGCATCATTTGCAGAGGCGTTTCGAAACTCTGTGGCAATTTTTTCCGCCGAGGACTTCCGGTTGCTGCGGGTGACACGACGAAGCACTCGACGGTCTCTGTCCGTTAGTTTCTTGGATCTACCGGTTCGTTGTTGAACTGTTGTTGATCCCCAGGTCTTCCATTTCATAATGACATCGCCTATTGTTGACTTGGGTATCTGAAGAAGGCTGGAAATGTCACGCACGGACTTGCCGCATAGGTGACATCCAACGATGGTTCCACGTTGGAACTCACTGAGCTCTGCTGAACGACCCATTCTTGCCAATGTCCAAGCAGAGTTGTGTCTGAAGGTGTGGGAAGCTATTTAAATGATGTGCAAGTCATTATCATGTGACATTGGGCCAATCGATGACCTGTGAGGGGTGTCCGGATATTTTTGATCATATAGTGTATATATATATATATACTCCGAGCCAATCTTAAAATGGCAACGTCAGGCCTATACCAGATAGAGAAGTTGACTAAACAGAACTATGAGAATAAATCATTAGATGGTCAGTGAGGGTTTTAATGGTACGCCTACCTCAGCTGTTCGAATTAAACGAAACAGAACTATGAGACCTGGAAACTCCAGATGAAAATGGTTTTAATTCACTCCGGACTATGGGACTACACTAATGGTACTCTAAGAAAACCAGACGATACATCGAAGCAGGCTGAATGGGAAACTAATGACCAGAAAGCGTTGGCATCCATAATATTAAGTATGAAGCCTTCTGAATCCCTTCACGTGAAAACTTGTGCCACATCCAAAGATGTTTGGGACAAACTAAAAGAAATCTACCAATCAAGTGCACCGACAAGGAAGGTAACACTAATGAAAAGATTACTCAAGCTGAAGATGAAACCAGAACAGAACGCCCAAGATCACTTGGCGGTATTCATCGAACTGACAGATCAACTTGCTGAGGTGAGTGTAACCATCCCACAAGAGCTACTAGTGATACCGAAGCTATGCAGTCTGTCAGAAGCGTTTGAAAACTTCATCATAGCAATAGAAACCAGAGATTAACTACCCGACATCGACTCGCTGAAGACAAAAATTCTGGAAGAAGAGTTACGTAGAAATGAGACGCAGATATCCGATCAAACTGCACTCGTGACACAGGAACAAAGTGGATCTAAAAGCAAACAAATGCAAGTAAGAAAACAAACTTTCTCACCAATTAAATGTTTCTACTGTAAAAAGAAAGGTCACAAGATGTCAGAATGCAGAAAAAGGAAAGCTAGCTAGGAACATCGTGCTACTATCGCACATGAATCTTCTATGAACGCAACAGCACATCACGCTCAAAACGAAGAATTTCTTAGGTCTACTGACTGGTGCATCGATAGCGGTGCGAGTGCGCATATGTGCGGAAATAAACAGCTATTTGAAGACATTAGAAGAATAGAACCAATTAAAATCCGCCTGGCAACCAAACAAAAAACGCTAGCGCGACAGAAAGGCAATATAAACATCCTTACATCTACGTCACAAGGGGTAAAAGGCATCAAGCTAAAAGAAGTCCTTTACGTACCTGGACTGACCGGGAACTTATTCTCAGTAAGCAAAGCTACAGAAAATGGATACGAAGTCATCTTTAAAGAAAATGAAGCAACCATAAAGAAAGATGGAGAAATATACCTAACTGCCAGGAAACACAGAAACCTGTTCATTCTAAGACTTCAAGGCAATGATAACAACTCCTGTTTCTACACAAGAATTGAAGAAAACATGTATCTCGAAAGATGGCACCGAAGATTTGGGCACCTAAATATACAGCAGCTGAGGCAAATGGAAGAAAAAGAGCTAGTCTATGGAATGAAACTTGGAAAAGAAAAATCACTGCTATGTGAACCTTGCATGAAAGCAAAACAAGCAAGGCTTTCCTTTCCTAAAAAAGCAACTGAGCGAAGTAATGAACTACTTCAAATTATCCATAGCGATATCTACGATCCATTTAGGACAGAATCATTTGGTGGTGGACTATATTTTGCTACATTTATCGATGATTTTCCCCGCTATATTTGTGTTAGCATTCTAAAGAAGAAAAGTGACGTGTTGAAAGCATTTCAAGACTACCACGCCATGGCTGAAAAACAAACTGGTAAGAAGATAAAAGTCTTGTGAACTGACAATGGGAAGGAATTCTGTGGAAATGAGTTCAACACGTATCTAAAACAACATGGCATCTTACGACAGCTAACAGTGGAATACTCACCCCAACAAAACAGCGTAGCCGAGCGCTATAATCGTACGCTGGTAGAGATGGCCAGAACATTTTTTGCAGACTCAACTTTACCAATTCAACTTTGGGCGGAACTAATTTCAACTGCTGCCTACATAAGAAACAGATGTGCTACCTCGTCCCTAAAAGACAAGACACCATACAAACTGTGGACAGGCAAAAAACCATTTGCATCCCATCTCCATATCATAGGAAGCACAGCTTATGTGAAGGACAATTCACCCGGAAAAGGAAAATTCGACCTTCGAGCTGAAAAATGCTATCTAGTAGGCTACTCATCGGAAGCAAAAGCTTACAGGTTATGGAAAGCAGGAACTAAAACCATCGTAAAGAGTCGAGACATAAAAGTCATCGAAAGCATGTCATCTCCCATCAGAGAAATAGAATTACTAGATGAAGCAAAAAATCAAGAATCAATAGTCGATTTAGAAGATTTGGATGAAGATCTTATAATGGAAAACAAGCAAGCAAGCAAGCCAAGCCATGAAGCAAGTGGATCAAGATCAACTCCAAGATGATAGTGATGATGAAGAAAACTTCATAGATGCAGTTCAAGAACAACAGGAAACTAAAGACGAAGCTTCAACCTCACAAAAACGAGCCAGAGGTCGACCACGAAAAATACTAACTGGCAAACGAGGAAGATCAAGAAAAGAATACCAAACTAGTAAAACAGCAGAAACTGAAACACTCAACATTGCTATTCCAGGATCAGTGCAAGAAGCTATGGAATCGCCCAAATCCAAGCAATGGCAAGAAGCTATGAAGAAAGAATTCCAGTCCTTGCAAAGCCACGATACCTGGACACTCGTAGACTTACCAAAGGACAAAAAAACCAATAAAATGTAAATGGGTGTACGCTGTCAAGTATACAGACACCGGAAATATAGATCGCTTTAAAGCAAGACTTGTTGCCAAAGGATGCTCACAAAAGAAAGGCATAGATTTTGAAGAAGTTTATTCTCCAGTAATACGATACTCGTCATTACGCTTATGTCTAGCATTAGCAGCAAAGTATGGGTTTCACATTCATCACATGGATGTTAACTCCGCATATCTAAACGGAGAAATCGACTTTCAAATTTATATGGAGCAGCCAGAAAACTTTGTGAAAAAAGGCAATGAAAATAAAGTTTGCAAGCTGAATAAAGCGCTCTACGGCTTGAAACAGTCAGGCAGGTTGTGGAATTACAAACTAAACCAAGAGCTCACAAACCTAGGACTAAAGAGAACAGACTCCGACAACTGTATTTATACAAAAATAGATGATGCATCAACACTTATAGTACTGACATATGTAGATGATATTCTCATTTTTTCTGACAATGAAGATAAAATATTTGAACTTAAAGCCAAATTAAGTCAAAAGTTCAAAATGAAAGATCTCGGCAAGGTTAGATACTACCTTGGCATTAACATAGAAAGAGACTTTGAAAAAGGATACATAAAAATTAACCAAAAGAATTATATCCATGAAATACTAAAAAAATTTGGAATGGAAGATGCAAAATCATGCAGGACCCCGATGGAACCCAAAATGCATCTGACGAAGATCTCAACCATACAGGAGGAAAATCAACCCGTGGATCCTAACTACTATCAGCAAATCGTAGGATCACTAACGTACATAGCTACCATATCAAGACCAGATATATCTTATGTTACCAATCAACTAAGTCGTTTCAACAATGAACCAACCCGTCAACATCTCAACACAGCAAAAAGAGTTATGCGATACCTCAAAGGGACTACAAACAAGTCACTAGTCTACCAGAAGTCAGAGGGGACACTTGTAGGATTCGTTGATGCAAACTGGGGAGCAGACCCTGATACAAGAAAGTCAACTACAGGATGCATCTTTAAACTAGCAGAAGGACCTATCCAATGGGAATCCAAGAGACAACCAATTGTTGCACTCTCGTTAACAGAATCAGAATATATCGCACTAACAACTGCTGCAAAAGAAGCGACAATTTTGAGAAGACAACTCAAAGAAATGGGACTTTGTAATCTAATTCAAAAACCAACCATAATATTTAATGACAATCAAAGTGTCCATAAGCTAGCCAAAGACTGTTGTTATAGAAGTAGAACAAAGCATATAGACATTCGCTACCATTACGTAAGAGAGGCGATAGAAAGTAGAGAAATTGATGTTCTATATGAACAATCGTCAGAAATGATTGCCGATATTCTAACCAAATCTGTACTTCCATATCTCAATGAAAAATTATCTCTAAAATTAGGCATTATGTAACGTAGCTGATTGAGAGGGGATGTTGTGATAAGCATAAATTCTATTATTAGATTCAAACTTAAGCAATCAGCAGCTATAAATATTCTATTGTTGTAATCTCCTAACTCGTTTTATTGTTATGTTGCCATAGTTACTCTGCTCTAAAATAAATTTATAGAAATAAGACACAAAAAGCAGTATTCCTTGCTTTTATTAACACTTAAAATATTTTCCCCCAGTGAAAGAATATTATCCCCCAGGATCCTTACAATGTGATCTTCGTCTTCTTCATCATCCCACCAGTCGTCATCAGAATCCTTAAAAATTCCTGTTTGAATAATTATGCAGTCGAACCTCGATAAGTGGACAGCCTCGGGACTGGAAGAAAATATACACTTTCAAGCAGGGAGTTTTCTTTAAAAAAAATTCACTACTCAATGCTATTTGATTTAAACATTGTCTAATGTTTAATTTAACAATATATAATTATCAGTTATCACAAAACAAAAGAATATTCCACTTTTGTATTCACATTTGTTGATGGATTTATTTTCAATCACTGATCCCACAAGTCTCCTTTCGGCCGTAGAGTAGATTAAGCTAACTAAATGCTATACAGGGTGATTACAAAAGAACTTCACACTTATAAAAATGTATTACATCAAAGCTATTCAGAATATAGACACACCACATACGGATTCTTAAAGAAAAAACTCTTGAAGTTTATTGTGACACAGTTAAAGATGTTCAATATGCCCCCTGTAGTCGAATTCGTCCCAAACCCGCATTAACATGTCTCCATCAATCCCACGTATCGCTATCGTAATGCGTTCTTTCAGTTCATCTAGGTCACCGGGAAGGGGTAGGGTGAAGACCTTGTCCTTCACACACCCCCATAAAAAGAAATCACAGCGGTGGATTAGTCGAGTAAACAATAACCTGGAACTTGCAAAGTGGCCACCACGGAGCCCCGACCTCACACCTTGTGATTTCTTTTTATGGGGGTGTGTAAGCACCCTACCCTTTCCCTGTGACCTAGACGAGCTGAAAGAACGCATTACAGTAGCGATACGTGGGATTGATGGAGACATGTTAATGCGGGTTTGGGACGAATTCGACTACCGCATTGATGTATGCCATGTCACGACAGGGGGGCATATTGAACATCTTTAACTGTGTCACAATAAACTTCAAGAATCTGTATGTGGTGTGTCTATATTCTGAATAGCTTTGATGTACTAAATTTTTAAAAGTGTGAAGTACTCCGTATTATACAGAAACTTTATTATTCCTTAAATTCCCAATTTTGAACCGTATCTTTACATCATTAAGACATGCATATATATCAGTGCCCTGTTCAACATTTCTATCTCCTAACTGTACCTTCTGTCAAAATTTCTTCTGTCTTCCAAGTGTACCACCTTACTTCCTACAATATCTGTGCCTTGTTCAACATTTCTTCTGTATTCCATTTGTATTTCACCCATTTTCCGTCTGTCTAGCTACAACATGCAATTTCTTCCATCCCTCAACAAGTTTACTTTCATCAGAACTTACACCGCCTACTCAATAACACGTTGTGTCACCTTTGGCCTGCAAAACAGCTGCAACACGCCTTGGCATATGCCACAAGTTCTTGGTAGAAGACTGGACACAGATTGTACCAAATGTCTAAGCAGCGGCCATGAGATATTCCCACATGGTGATGTTTGAGCTCGGAGCCGCCGCTCCATGATATCCCAAATGTGCTCTATCGGATTAAGATCCGGCGAGTTAGTTGGCCAGGACATTAATTGGAATTCATCCTTATGCCCCTAGAACCACTCCAACACAATTTGAGCCTTGTTAAAATGGGGCGTTGTCCTGCTAGAAGATTCCATTTCCAGTTGGAAAGACATGTAAAGGTGCTATGTAAAGGTGCAACTGGTCCGCAGTGATGTTCAAATAGTTCGCAGCTTTCATGGTCCGTTCTACCACAATTATGGGTCCAAGAGCCGCCCATAAGAACGTCCCCCAAAGCATAATACTGCCACCATCAGCATGTGTATGACCTGCTGTACAAGGAGGGGGGGGGGAGTCGGCAAACCCTGTACAACAGGTCATTCTTCGACCGACGTAATGAATAAGACCAGGATTCATCCGACCAGGCAACTCTCTTCCACTTATCCATGTCCAATCAGGATGTTTCCGGGCCCACTGTAGGCATAGTTGACAATGACACTCAGTCCCACGAGTGAGAAGTCTGGCATTCAGTCCCATATCCAACAGTGTCCGCTGAACTGTGTGTTCCGAAACACTTGCACTTGGGCCTGTATTGGGCTACCAGCTGAGCTGCTGTCTGGTGCCGATCTTGCTTTACAAGTGAGACAGTCTCCGGCGTCCAACACCTTGGCGTCTACAGCTGGTTTCACCGTTATTTATCCACTTTGCATAAATATTAACAACGGCAGATTGTGAACAATCTACCAGTTGTGCAGCTTCGGAGATACTCGTTCCGAGTCTTCGGGCAATTACAATCTGCCCTCTATCAAATTCGCTTACATCAGCAGCCTTTCCCATCACTCGCAAAATTAAGTGCAAGACCGATTCCTTACCTTCTCCAGCAGCAATTAAATACCATTCCCACTTAATTACGTGCCTTCCACGTGATCCAGACGAGTTCATTCACCAATGTAGGGATGGTCATAATGTTTTGGCTCTTCACTGTATATATTTTATTTATATCATTAACATTAATAAAGGTGATTCATATACACTCACTCACCAAAACTCATGGCACACCCCTCCAATCAGGTTCCCTGTCCGTAATGAGACATATGCCGCTGCTTCCATTCTCGGAATGCAGGTGCACAGACTTCCTTGATATCACACAATCATTGTGAGCAAAATACTAGCTGCAGAAATGGCAGCACGCTGAGAGCTATCCGCATTTGAACTGGGAATGATTGTTGGTGCCAGACGGATGGGTGCCTCAATATCAGATGTAGCCAGCACGCTGCAATTTTCCCGCACAACCATTGCAAGGGGTCTATCGAGAATACACCCAAAGAGGGGTTACAACCCATGTTGGAGAGCGGACGGGCCGCCCACGCTTCATTGATGCCAGAGGTGTTTGCCAGGTCACCCGGCTTGCAACTGCTGACCGAAGGGCGACAGCGGCTCAAATCACCATGCGGTACAACCAGGGATGTCCCACAACTGTGTCCGTGATGACAATTCGGCGAGCCTTGGCAGTTTCAGGCTTTGGGAGCAGGAGGCCACGACGGCTGCCCTCTTGACAGCTGCACATCATCGGCAACGCCTAGCCTGGGCCAACCAACATCGACATTGGACCGCTGAAGACTGACGATGGGTTGTCTGGTCCGACGAGCACAGTTTCAACTGTATCGGGCCGATGGTCGTGTACGTGTCTGGCGCAGTCGGGCCGATGGTCGTGTGCTTGTCAGATCGGGACCACTCAGGCAGGTGGAGGCTCCATACTTCTCGTGGCATGCAATGGGTCCATTGGTGCATCTGACATCCACTCTGGGTGCTACTTCCTACGTCGATCTGCTTGGGGACCACCTGCACCCCTTCGTGAACTGTTTTTACCCCGCGGGCGATGGCATCTTCCAGCAAGATAATGCACCTCCACACACGGCCCTAGTGACACAGAAGTGGCTGGAGGGAAATGCTACCGACTTCATGACAATGATTTGACCTCCACGTTTCCCATATTGCAATCCCATTGAACATTAGTGGGACGTCATCGAACGATCTGTCAGGTCGTCATTAACACAACTGGTAAATGCAGCATCGTTATGGAGTGCAGTGGAAGTGTCATGGTTTGCAGTGTGTGTGGCTGTGTTCCAGGGTCTGGTAGACTCTCTTCCACGACGGGTCGCCGCGGTTATCCGGGCCAGAGGGGGCCCAACACGTTATTAGGCAGATGTGCCATAACTTTTTTGTGAGTGCGTATAATCATGACAGAAGAAGAAATAGGGGAGTTTGCATAAAAAATGTAATGCAAATCTAATAGATGTGTTTTCGTAGAGAAGTCTGAAATAGTTGCAGCTCAACGTCGTTCCTGGAAGAGATTAGAAAACAAAGCCATCCTATATATTTGGATGAAACGTGTATTCATATAATTGCTGTTTTTGGAATGTGCTGGCAAAATGACAATGAAAATGAAGTTTTAGAAAACTGTAGCAAAGGAGCAGGATTTAAGTGTTCACGCAGGAAGGGAAAAAAGATAAATTAAAAATGCTTATCAAATCTTAATGATTAGCATGAAGATGTGATTTCTGAGAGTTTCCAAAAATGGTTAACAAATAATTTAATGCCAAACCTTTCAGTCTGTGCAATATGCATAATCCGCTTGTAATAGCCGCAATATTTTTTGGAAATGAAATGGCCTACGAAATATAGAAAGCCGACCATAGCGTCAACTTTGAAGACATTGGCAACGTCACCTTCCCGGATTATTGGAAGATGTTACCCTCCCCCCCAAAAATCTTTTGACGATCTTCAATCATATTTTTTCATAATGTGGAAGACCTCTTGGGTTAGTCAGGCTTCTTGCCTACTTCAGTTGATTTCATTTGGAATTTATTCTGGAAGGGTGAGCCTCGTGATAGCACTGCTTCTGTCCCACCTGAACAAATCTACACTTCACTGTTCGATTGTCAGATCTCTGGGTTTCGTGTGTGTAGCTTTTTTATTTAGTGATACACTCCAAGCTCAGACAATCGTCAGTCAAATTTCCCTCCACCAAGAGGAGGAAATTTTATTCGTTCATACTGTGGATGACCTTTGTGGGTATATCAGGCTTCCTTTGAAATATGTTTATGAAGAGTGATATTATGTAAGTTATGCTTCAAATTCCACTCCAATACAGATACACTACACTGTTCGATTGTCGGTTGTCATTCGGAATTTAGTACACAGCATCCTTCTGTGAAAACACCAGCTTTCGGTGCAACACATAAATTTTCTCTAAAATATACTGTTTAGTTAGCACGAGGGGAGACTTGTGGGATTAGTTGTTGAAAAAAATTCGTCAACAAATGCATATGCAGAAGTAGAATATTCTTTGGCTTTGTGATAATAATTTTATGTTGTTAAATTAAACATTAGACACTGTTTAAATCAATTAGTACTAAGTAGTGTACTTTTTTTTAAAGCGAAAACCCCCTACTCCGGATAAGTGGCTATTTTCTTCCGATCTCGAGGCTATCCACTTATCGAGGTTCGACTGCATAATTATTCAAACAGGAATTTTTAAGGATTCTGATGACGACTGGGATGATGAAGAAGACGAAGATCAAATACTGAATGCTGAAATTCCATTCAAATCCCATTCAAGAAAATTAAAAACTGTTTTATTAATTTTCGATTATGTTAAATGCATGTTACTTTACAATTACGCTGAAAATGAAATTTCTAAAATCATGCTAAATTCATATTTTTAAAAGAAGGATTTGTATAATATTTCATACCGAATTTATGGTTTTATTTTTAAATTAATTTGTTAAGATAAAAATAAGATAAGTTCAAAAAATTATCTATAATTATGTGATTAATTTAATAAGTCTATTTTTATTAATGGTTATAGATCATAAAATCCAAAAATGAACCAAATACTTTTGAATCCAAAGTTGAATCTCCTTATAAGCATAGAACGAGAATCAAGAGCAGTATTGCTGCAATGTTTAAGCATTATACATTTTGGCATTTCAATGAAAAAGCCATAAAAATTAATGTGTAAATAAAATGAAAAAAATTTAATGGAATTGGATAAATAAAAATAAATAAATAAAATAATATAACTAATGAATACATTAATTAAATAAACTAGACTAAATGAATAAATAAAATAATATAAATACATAAATTAATAAAATAAAATCTTGTAACATAAGAATTAAATTAATCATGCTCTGAAGACAAATGAGTTAGCGAAAATCCATCGGTGTCCCCCACTTTCGCCCCCTCCACTTTCGCCCCTTAAATTTTTGCCCGTTCCACTTTCGCCCCCGAAGTCCACTTTCGCCCCGGCGCCATTATATGGTAATTTTATCGCCAATATATTTTATCGAGGCCCTGAGGAGAGGCTAAGGCTATACGCAAGTAACTTGAATACAATAGCCAGGGTTTCAAATTGTGATGGTACTTCAAGCAATGTTTTTCACGAATAATCACCCAATTGTTTTAAGTGGTTTTTAGTGGTAGGCGATTCCCTGAAAAATTGAATCGTTTAATAATCAATTAATTTTTATGCTATTTATTTTTGGAGGAGGCCGTGGCCTGGTGGGCTTTCACTGAAACAACTTCTGTGAAGTTAAGCAACATCAGGCACGGCTAGTCACTGGATGGGCGACCATCCGTGATTCACGATCTACCCCCCCCCCCCCCCCCCCCGTCTGCTGTGACCATCATACAGCAGTCGATCCAGGGACCCAAGTCGTCGGCCTCAGGCCATACAGGCCCTGGATGGACGTATTGGATTACCAGTAATAATAAATAAATAAAATAAATAAATAAATAAATAAATAGTAACGATTAATCGATTCCTGGAAAAATTGAATTGAAAAATAAATAAATTGAAAAATTGAATCTATTTTAAAAAATATTCAAATTAAATCTGTTTATTGTAATTTATTTCCATGGTTAAAAGAGTGGCAAAATAAACACATAGAAGAAGCCATTCATGAATTTTTTTTTTTAATAACAAACAAATCAGAAATATTATAACGATGTATTGTGAAGCAGATAAAAAAAGTTAGATTGAATGATTATTTGGTATTAAACTTCAGTTTGCTGTCCTTGTGGGGTGGTACTTGTTCAAAAATTTTTGAAAACCGTGGGCCTATAATGATCAGGCTAACGACTACTGTGCAAACCATGGAATTTTAAATGAATGAAACATAAATGATTTAATAAATATTATATATTATGTGTTAATGTACTTATGTTTTGTGTAATAATTATGATGCAAATTATACTAAAAATAACAATTATATTAAATTACTACTAAAATACCGGGAAAAATCAGGGAAATAATAATAAGATAAAAAAATAATAGAACCATCGATGTAATTGTTTTAGTGTACTGATGTATTGTATTGTAACAATCTGGTTTGTGATCCTATGGATTCATAATTAAAAATTAATAAGAAGAACGAAATATAGTTAACACATTTAAAAAAAAAAAAATTAAAAAAAAAATCATTTCGTTTTTTATTGTAAATGACGTCTTCATGCCGGGTCAATCATTAAATTATTATTATTATTAAAATTACATTAAGGATTAATAGCACAGCAACAAACATCAATAAGAAAACTAAACCGTATGCTTTTGTTTAACCTTTTATTAATATTTTATTTAAGGTTTGTTGTTGTTGGCCAATGCTGGGCAAAATCCGCCAGTGCAAAAGAAAAAGTACAGAGCCATTGAAACAAGACATCAAAATATTAGGAATCAATTCCTGAATGGGACAAAAAGCCTCATTGAATATATTGATGCAGCGAGTCATTTGTTAAACATAACAGACGTTTAGGAAAAATGTGTTAATAAATCATCTTTTTCTTGTTTTTGAAAGATTGTTTGCGTTTTTTTCTTATTTTCTAAACCCTATTATTTCTTTTAAAACAATTTAGATTTTAGGAAAGCTTTAATTTACAGTGAGCAAAAAAAATATCCATCCACTCCATTATTTGGGAAACAAAGCAAAGCAAAAATGTTCAAACATATTATCATTGTTTTAGTTAAACAAAAATTAGTTCTCTAACATGTGAGGAACATATGCAAATAAACTATGAAAAATATATTAACAAACTTTTTTAGAAAAGTAAACAAAACAAAAGTCATCCAAATTTTAATGCAAAAAAATTATCCATCCAATTGAATTCTCAGGTTGAAATTATTTTTTTACACAAAATTTAATACTTTGTTGGGCCTCCCTTGGCCCTTATTACTGCCAAACAGCGCTTGTGCATAGATGCAACTAAATTTTTTGTTGTTGTAGGTTCAATTTCTGTCCAAGTCTTAGTGAAGAGTTCCTTGAGCTCCTGCTTTGATTTAGGATGGAAATTTTTCATTTTTCTCTCCATGATGGACCATAGGTGCTCAATTGGGTTGAGATCAGGTGACTGAGCAGCCCAATCAAGCACCCTAATTTTCTTTTGGTGAAGAAATTCGGTAACAGATTTAGACGTGTGCTTGGGATCCCGGTCTTGCTGGAACACAAACCCACGCCTTAAACCTAACTTCTGAGCTGAGATGAGAAGATTTTCATCCAGGATAGACTTGTAGACATGCTGATCCATTTTTGAATCAATGAAGGCCAACTGTCCAACACCATTTGCTGCCATGCACCCCCATACCATGACATTTCCTCCACCATGTTTTATGGTAGGCTTTATGCATTTCAAATTGAGGGCTTCTCTTGATTTTCTCCATACTTTGGAGCATCCATCAGACCCAAACAAGTTGAATTTGCTTTCATCTGACCAAATAATGCGGTTCCAGAATTTATCATCTTTATCCAAATGATCTTTAGCCCATTGAAGTCGCCGTTTCTTATTGACTTCACTGATGTATGGTTTTTTCCTAGGTGTGCGACGTCGGAGATCAGGTTCATGCAGTCGATTACGGACAGTTTGAGGTGTGATAGTGATGTTCAGGTCTTGTTTCAGTTCTTCATAGACTGTAGGAGCAGATTTTTTTTTTCTTGTGTTATTCGTTTGATAATTTCTCTGTCTTCTCTTTCTGTTGTTTTCCTTTTTCTACCTCTTCCTTCTTTATTTTTAATTTCCCCTGTCTTCTGATATTTCTGAAGAATGTATTGCACAGATGTCCGAGGTATATTTAATTCATTTGCAATTGTTCTTTGGCTTTTTCCATCTTGAAAGCTACATATTACTCTTGCTCGAATATCAAGTGAATATTCACTTGATTTCTTTTTGTTTTTCAATCTCTCACTTTCCATGATTGAAAATTTGGTTTCTGTGAAGCAATAGTCCTACAGGATTTAATATTTAGCTTATTTAAATTGGTTTTCAGCAAAAAAACCAGGGTGGATGGATAATTTTTTTGCAATGTATTTTACATTTTTTGATGGTTTGCCCTTACCTCCCTTAAAATATAATTGTTCATGGTCTAAATATTTACAAAACAATATATTCTACTTAGGTATGATAAAAGTTTCAAGCTTACATTAGCTGGTTTAATACAATTCAAAATTTTTATATTTTTTAAGGGTGGATGGATATTTTTTTTGCTCACTGTAAATCGTTCTTAATTAAAAGGAGAATTTCGTGGGTTAGGTTTTTTTATTTATTTATTTATTTATTTAATTAAATGAGAATACAGTAATGCCCAATAGGGATTGGTATGGTCAAAAGACCGACATGTTAAATCCCTATGGGCAAGAAAAAAATAACATTAGACGCATTGTATAATTAGAAATACAATTAACCAAATCTACAATAGACAAATAAGTACTTATAAAATAATAGACATAAATGGCATAAATAAATATAACGTGTGACTTGTATTAGCACAATAAATAACAGTGTACTGTTAAGGTTTTTATATAAAATGTTAGAATTTTTATATAACTAAAACTATATCAGATTAAGAGACAAGCTAAGGTGTTCACCGTGAAAGTTTCCCAGTGTAATCACTATATATATATAATCTATAGAAGAGTAACTAGGTTAAGAGTGAATTGGATTTAGCCATCACTATCAAAATTCTCATAGTTATCAAATCTCGTTGATAATTATTAATATATCTGTATTGGTTAATTATTACGGTAATCATATCGGACCTCAATATTGTGATGCACAAACCGTTTCAGATGACTTCTGAATATTCTGTAGGGTGTTAAGGACTGAATATTCTCAGGCAGAGCAGACCAATTAAGTATGCCTTTATAGGACACACATCTTCCACTATAATTACGACTAATAAAAGGCAATCGAATTCTATTAGCACTGCGTGTAGAATAATTATGGATCTCGCAGCTTTTTTGTATAATAATAGGAGTAGATATTTTAAGTAAACTTTTTGTAATTTTGTATATAAATGCACACGTTTGCATAAAATATATTTGTTGTATTGTGAGTATACGTAATGGTAAAAACAAATGCGAGACTGAGTCCAACCTATGTGCTTTTATTACTATTCGTATGAACCATTTTTGTAATTTCGTTATTCTCTCCAGATTAAATAATGTGGTAGACCCCCAGAAGATGGTACCGTAACACAGGTTTGAATGTATCCCCGAGAAATATAAAAGATAAAGTATATTATTCGGTAAATAGTATAGTCTGGAGATCATACCTATTTTTTTGTTTAATTTGTTTATTAGGTAATCGACATGCAAATTCCAAGTTAAATCATGTGTCAAATAAAGGCCTAAATATTTAAATGATTTTGTAACTGAAATTAAACTATTACCGTAAAAAAAACAATAACGGGATAGATATTTCTCGTTTGTTTCGTTGTGTGAAAAGCATGACTTTGGTTTTTTGAGTGTTAAGCGACATCCGGTTGTTATCGTTCCATTCCTTCAATACTGTTAGCACCTGATTAAGAGAGCGAACTAAGTTTGTCTGATCTTCACTAGAGAGTAATAAAGTGGCATCATCCGCATAAAAAATAGAAGCAGTTGGTAAGATGGCGTATGAAAGATCATTTAAAAATATGTTAAATAAAAGGGGGGAAAGTATTGATCCTTGTGGAACTCCCCAATTTCTAGTCAAAAAACCTGATGAGGACCCACAATGAGACAGGTAATATCGCCTGTCGGTCAGGAAGCTGGTTATCCATGTATATTATAATAATTGGTTTATTTTTCAAGGAGAAGATATACAGGAATGTTATCAAATGCTTTGGCGTAGTCAATAAAAACTGCTGCCACATAGTTACGTGAAGCCATTTCCCTAGTAACAAACTCAATTAATTCGTAGCAGGCCGTCTCTGTGTTACGGTTGGGGGTAAAGCCGTGTTGTGATGGACTTATAAGTGCATATGAAAAAACAAAATCGCTTAACCTATTATAAAACAATTTCTCTAGGATTTTAGCAAACATAGGAAGAGTAGATATTGGACGGTAGTTAACATAAGAACTCGGATCCCCCTGTTTAAAAATAGGACATACTCTTGCAAGTTTAAGTACTGATGGATAATGTCCTGATAGTACAGAGCTATTAAATATCATGGAGAGTGGCACAGAAACGGCCTGTCTTATTGAATTTATGACATCCGCCCGATATCCTAAGGGATCGGGTGTTGAAGTTGACTTAATTTTTTGAATAATATCTGCTACTTCTAAGGGTGTAGTAGGGGATACATAAAATGTAGGCGCTTTGAGTGGTATTTCGAAGCGGTGCCTTGTACTTGTGTTGATAATATTGTCTGACGGTGGAGTAGGCAATAAAGCTTGCAAAAAACTAAACAGCTCAGTTTGAGATACAGGCTGATCTTGTGAGAAAGGACTGTATACTTGATTAGTTTTATTTAATAACTCTTTTAATTTGCGCCATGTATCTTTAGCTGTACTTAACTGCTCGAATAAATTGGCATAATACTTGCTTTTGGCTTCATTTGTCATCCTTTTTATACGATTTGAATGAATCTTAAAAGCGTTTATAGCTTGCGTCGTAGGGGTACGTCGCATCCTTAGATAGAGTTTATTCTTCTTTTCCACCAGAGTTAACAGTTGTTGGGTCATCCATGGTTTGCGTATTGGATTATATTGCTTCGGTTTTGGTTTGGGCTTGAGTGTGAAATATCGCTGATATCCGAGCTGAAAATGTTTGAGAAAAGTGAAAAACGTGTGCTCTGTATCTAACTGCTCAGATAATAGAGAGGACCAGTCTGTTAATTGCAAAAAGGAATTAAACATTGCAATACGGTGAGATGTAACTATTTGTTTTTGAATAGTCAGAAGAGGCTTATGGAGGTTTGTGCTAGGCTTATTAAAAATTATGAGCAATGGAAAATGATCAGATATTGAGACATCTAACGAGTCACTGTATAAAGGCGGGACCAAATTAGAAAAACACATGTCTATTGCTGAGTACGTGTGAAATTGTGATGAATAATGAGTATAAGAATTGGAGCATGGTAATAAACCAGCATATAAAATTGGATCCATAATACGTTTTACTTGTGGAAGGTTAGGTAAGTATTCTAAATAACTGAATTCTTAGTTTTCTATTTGACTTGTTAACCTCTCTGCAGGGTCTTTTTTTTATGAAAGTGGGTCCTAAAAGTATTTTTGCAGGGGGCGAGTGTGGAAGGGGCGATAGTGGACGGGGCCAAAGTGGAAGGGGCGAAAGTGGAAGGGGCCAACTTCACGGGGCCAAAGTGGGGTAAACCAATCCAACAATATGACATAATTCATCGTTTCAACAATGGTCTTGAGCAAGAGCCGTACTCCCCTTATTCTGTTAATCGAGCATTCCACTCAGGGCTCTAAATCTTGCGGTACAACTATACTATTTTATATTTCTTATTTCATATCGTACAACAAACTTTAAATTCACAAAATTTCGGTTGATCCGTTACATGTATTTAGCTTATATTTTCGATATAAAACTTTGAAGATTAATAAGAAGAGCTCATAAAGAGCTCTTGGTAATACTTCATTATTTATATTTATAAATCGCGCGACTTTTAACGTTATCTATTAATTTCACTTTTATAATAAATGAAAATATGAATAATACTTAAATGATCAAAATTATATGTTAAAAATTTTTTCTAGTAAATTGCTTATGGGCCCAGGCTTTTGCACCATCCTGTATATTATTTCTCCGATACCAATATAAAAATGCGTTAAATTATAATACAGTGGTTTTCTTAACTTTATACAAAGTCATACAACTTTTAAAGTTAATAATAATAAAATGCATAGAGAGAAATTCGTGATAGGAGCTTTAATAAAATGAGCAGATTCACTTTTTTGTATAAATTGTGCAGCATAAACAGATCAAGAATTATAGGAAATAATAAATTTTATTTATTAAAGAGTAATTTTGTTAGTAATACTCAACGAGATTAATATAATTAGAGTGGAAATAAACGTATCATCAGCGCCACCACTATGAAGTCGAAGTAACTAGCGTCAGCCATGACAGTTGAGGCATCGCCTACAATCTCTTATCATTGTAGGTATAAGACGTATATGCAAGCTGCAGCTAATAAGATGCATTTCCTTTTTTTGGATTTTATTCTAGCTTCTTATTATTATTATTTAGTGACATTTACGAGGATGCTTTACGCTTGCTCGGCGTTCAGTTGTTCGAATAAGAGAGAAAAACAATCGGATATCACCTTTCACAAGTAATTAGGCCTAGCCTTCTGGCTGCCTATCTTGTTCATTATAACCTGTATTCTGATTTCCTGATTAGATTAGCCGTTAATACTTACGGAAAATAAAGATAAAACTTAACACATGTTAACGTGCTAGCACCATATATTTTCTGTATAATTTCTTATGCACACTCCGATTTATCCGTCGCTAAAAAGTCGGTTATCCGGACACGGTAAACTGACATCTTCAGCCAGGTTCTGTAGTGTAGCGGGCCGGATAACCAACGTTTAAGCGACGGATAAATCGGAATTTCCATAAGAAATTATATTGAAAGTATATGGTGCTAGTGCGTTAACATTTCTTTGTTTTATCTTTATTTTCCCTAAGTATTAACAAATCCTCAATCAGTATGAGCCTTGGTATACTAAAATACACATATACCAATAGCATTTATCTCTTCTCACCCCGAGAGCAAAATTTCGATTGTATATTTGTTTAAGAAGTGAATACTGTATATACTTACGTTGCCACTATATCATAACAAGAAATTAATCCTCCCGAGGAACGTATAGGAAAGTAGCGAAACCCCTGAGATCATCTATTTTTTCCCTTTTATTTCACGTTTTAACCCCCTCCCTCCTCACTTTTTAAATAGAAAATTGATTTTCCCTTTCGTTTCTGATCATTTCCGATCGAATGATATATAAACATGCCATATGTTGCCATAGTTCTAAAGACCAAGTAACGTGCACACTTTTGCCAAACGGTCATGATTTTCACCGAAAGTCACCAAAATGGGTGGATTTACAGTTTAGTGCACACTTTTAGCAAACGTTCATCCCCACAACTCCGACCCCATTGAGACAATTTGGCCCAAATTTCATAGTAGTTGAGATCTTAGTGGAATCTGCATGCCAAATTTCACTTCTTTATATGCATAAATACACGTAGACAAATAATTAAATATAAACTGGAGATGACCTCCAAACATGATGTAAAACACGTAGACCTTTTGCTCCCCTCTAATTTCCAACCCCGAAACTCCGATCCCAGTGGGCCAATCAAAACCAAACTAAACAGTGAAGATGCACACGCCCATAGTAAGCTACATTCCGAATTTCAACCTTTTACCTCAAAAAATGTGGAAATAATGAAGAGGACGGACAGACGGACATTGTGAAATCAATAAGTAGCTCCATTCTTCCGCTACTTAATGATGTAAAATAAATAATTCCGAGAGCAGAATGTACATTTCCCTTTAGAACCCAAACGAATAATTATTTGATGAAAAATAGGAAAGAAATTTTTCTTTTTCAACAATAATTTGAACAGCTGAGATATGGAGTAGGATAAAACCCTCATATACCATTCATGAGTTATTCAATAATAATTATAATTATTTTCTCTTATTTCTGTATATAATATTAAAAATAATAGTTATTAATTAAAAATACAAATAAAATAAAAAAATAAGGTATAATAAACAAAAATAATTAATCTAAATCAAAATGAAAAGCTGACGTTTCGGATAGAGACTATCTTTTATCAAAGCAAAAAAGGATAATTCTCTAAAAGTAAATAGACTTTTTTTTTATTTTGATTTAGATTAATTATTTTTGTTTATTATACCTTATTTTTTATTTCATTTGTATTTTTAATTAATAACTATTATTTATTGTATTCCAGGGTTCTTGTGTCTCGTCCTTCTCTTAATATATATCCGTTCATTGTACATAATATTGTAATAAATGGAATAAATTTCGCAGAGAATTATTATTTTCCTTTTATATTCATTTGCTGCATACAACACCATGATAAATATGATTGTAATAAACCGAATGTTTATACTTCGTATTGTGACTTCGCATCATATTTCAAGTTTTTACCTCAACTGTCATGGCGGACATCACTTCAATTCGCTTCAAATATGGCGTCGTTATTTCTACTCTAATTATATTAATCTCGTTGGTAATACTTTATAAAGTGAATAAATACGAGTTTTTAAACAAAACTCAAGAGTAAGTGAATGCTAGAGGCGGGCTGGAATTGATCTCAACGCCATCTTCAGGGAGTTTCGCACGGAAGGACAGGAAGTAGATCGGAGTTTCCCAAGCTCTTCATCTAATAATCCAGAGCTTTAATCACCACGGGTACACAGCGCTAATTTTAGTTAGTGGGGAAATCGGAAATTACAACAGAAATTGGCGTTTTCTATGGTAAGTGAGGGCCGTTGTACAGGCAGTTATTATACAGGAGTGGATAAAGGCTGCTTCTAAAAACTCTCTCCAGTCGCGATCGAGCGTAAGCGTTCATGATCAACGCGAGCACTGCATCTAAAAATGACAGAGCGCTCGTCACTGGCGCCTCTAAAAACTCCCCGATCTCATCGTCGTGTTGGGAACGCTCAGGATCAAAGTGATCTTATTTCCATTGTGATCACTTCGCGTTGCCTCGCTCACTTTCACTACTTTCGCTTTCATTACTTTCGCAATAATGGCTGACAATGAAAGCATATCCCACCTCGAAGTCCATTTCCAATGCGGTTTATAGTTTTGCAATGAATCTGAAGGCACAGAACAGGTCAAGATATACGGCAGGAGCGAAGGAGCTGAAGATAAAAGCGAAGATTGTTTTATATATTTTAATTTTTTAATTTTTCTCTTAGGTTTCGAATTTGCTTTAAAGTTTCATTTTATCGTACGTGCACTCTCGGACGTAGATTTTTTAACACTCTCGTATTTATTGTCATAAAAGAATAAATGCATTGAAATCTAATAAATCCCCATCAGATTATAATAATGGACAATAAAAATAAATAATTACGCTTAAAACAGAAAGTTTGAAAGCGTAACGAGTTTCTGTGGCAGTTACCTCTTATTTACTGATCGGGCTGTTATCTCGTTGCCCTTGGCGCTGTCAAAAAACTTCATGAGCGGGTGAATAGAGCGGGCGCGATCAGGAATAAACGATCACGTGATTGAAAATGAGCGCTCGAGAGTTTTTAGAAGCACCCTAAACGGAAACTGTTCCCAAATGATCGCTCAGTATGGAGGGAAAAGCAAAGAATCACAGATGAGCAAAACGAAAAATAAAGCAATGAAACGATGAGCAATTTTATTTTATTCTAAATAATAGACGAATGTGTAAAGGAAAATTTGATAACGAGTTACGAAGTACTATGGGATGACTTAGGAAGGAAATTGAATTCTTGCGTAGGAAGGATATTGAATTCTTGAAAGGGAATGGAAAATAGGGTTAATTTGCACAATCCCCACGCAATCGCGCGACCAAGGTAAGTGAAATGATGTTTTAAAGCCATCTCTCCCCCCCCCCTCTAACTAGCTGATATATAACCCCTTTTCTATTTGGTTACGAGTAAAAGGCTAAATTAATAAAAATGCCATTTACCTTGGTCCGTGATTAGTCATCGCGCGCTTGTGCTGATAGTTCAAATTATTCCTCTGTTTTGTAGGCTTAATGCTGCTCTTCGAGTTTGATCCCCTAAAATCGGTCGAAGGTTGTCTATCAAAATTTTTGCCAAATCCTTTGATAGTGGCAATAAGTGACGAAAATGTTCCTCATGAAGTTCGAATGCATCAATACGCGTTCGTAAAGTTCGTTGCCTCCTCACACAACGCCTTTCCGTTGATTCTAGGGGTTCTAGAAATTTTTTATTTTTTTTTGGCGTCGACTACAAAGGTCATTTTGCGCCTTTTACATAAGTTATAACAGTACGCAGCCCAGGACAAACACAAACATCCATCCCCACTGCGGGATTCGAACCCGCGGCCAGGCGGACTCGAAAACTAGAAAGCCTACGCCCTAGCCCTCTCGGCCACCTGGCCGGCTTTCCGTTGATTCCAATGCTCCGAAAGAATGCAGAATGTTTTTTCTTTTTTTTTTGTGAGTTGCTATCTCATGAGGTCTACTCACGTGAGTTGACAATTCATATGAGGAGAAGGCAAAGCACGGGAGTTGATTTTCGAGAATACCAATTCTGTCTGATCATTCGTGTTTGTACCAAGTGCCACTCCCAACTCATGTGAGTTGTCAACACTAAAATTTCGAGAATAGGCTTCGGGCGGCAGCACTGAATTTGTCGTTTTTCGCCATCTGGTGACTAAATTTGTAAGTTATTGAATGAGACCCTGCCCTCCCATGCTGTGAGAGACACTAGATTTAATGGCTAGTAGAAAATTTTTGTGGCTTTAAAGCCCTGACAACAAACAAATTTAGAGGATCTACACTTGTGAAAGGCAAAAAATAATAATAATAATAATAAAGGATACTCTCCATTCTCAAAAATATGTGAAAAATACATTTAGATAAAGTTACTATTATCAGCGATTGCATACGGCAAATCACGGTATGAAAACCTGCGTACAAAATCAAATTCGAGTTTCTTAATTAAAAAAAAAGATAACATTAACTTAAAATAAATATTAATATAAACAACCTTTTTCTGATGTGTAGACTTGGCTTAGTTTTATAAATAAAAAAGTACATGTAGAGTGTTACAGTAGCCCAATTAATTGCAGCAATTTTTGCTGTATAATATTGAAAATTAAAATCTTGTAGATGTTTCCTACTATTTTATGCGATGGTTGTAATGAAATTCACACTACGAATTTTGAACACTGAATAACTTCAAATCAGTTAGTTGTATGCAATTAATTGTTACTTTTTTGCATTAACTAACGAAGAAAACCGAAATGACCGCCTAGATTATGGACGTGGGACAAAATGCAACCGGATAAAATGCAACTATAATGAGCACCTAATGAGTATAGCCACCAAAGATCAATAAATTGATGGTCCCTTATAGCCACGTTTCATTTACTACTCTTGCTGTGATGGACTTCGAACAAGCAGATCTCGCTGCTGTGATTACAGTATATCGTCACCTTAATTTTAAAACCTCGTAAGTCCGAATTTTTCTGAAAATGAGGTTATACTTACTTTTTGCTCATTATGGAAGCCTTGTTCGATGTAATAAAGCCTCGTAAGTCTAGAGTTTACATGAATTATATAAAACAAAAAGAAAAATTTTTTTCGTATGTCTGTAATATGCAATATCAAAGAAATTTGTATGCTCTCCTGAAAAATTTATTAAATTAGACTTACGAGGTTTTAGAAGTAAGGTGTCGATATGGCCTATTACAATACAGACTTATAAATTGTAAAGACTCGTGTAATATAAATAATGTGTGTTTTTCTTAGCTTTCAAAAGCCATAATTTATGTACTAAAGATATAACTGTCTACTGTGGGGAAGGGGGTGTTGGTAATTACTGGTCATTTTCGAATGTACAGAAAGTTTACAAATGATTCCAGCGGTTTGATAGAATCCCGATGCTTTTGCCTCAAACTTATAATCACGGTAGAGTGCAATTACACAGGAAAACTCGAGTTGCTTGGCATCTAAAACCATCGCGTAATCAGAGCTGGAATCTCTTTAAAAATCGGGAAACTCATAAAAATGTATTGCAAGTTGACAATATTTGGCGTTGAAACAACCCTAAAGACTGCAGTTTCTATTAATTTTTGCCATTAGAAAAAAAAACAACAAAGGAAAACTACAAAACGCAGTTTAGAACGCAGTGATGAATACAATTAGTGGAAACGACTCATTCAGAAAATGCTAATTTTTGTCGCCAGGGGACACTGATGTCGAAAATATGAACTCCGCACGGAGCCTATAGGGCCCCTGGTCGTCCGTTCTTCGAATCCCGCCGTGGGCATGGATGTTTGTGTTTGTCCAGGGCACGGTATAAGAAGGAAAGGTAGTACGACGATACCACGTGACCATGTGACAATCTTGTTCGTGGTTTCTTCCGTTGGCGTGTGGCGGCGCTCCGCACAGGGAGGCCAGATTCCCAAGCGACAGACGGTGGAAAGCAATGGTCACTTTGTGAAACTGACGTTATTTTCAACAACAGTTTAGGTAAGCCTGTATAATTTCTTTAATTTCTGTATTTAAGCTTTGTCCTGTATGGTTATAAATGAGATTAATAACGTCGAAACATTAAAATCGTATTCAGAATGAGCACTAATGCTCTTCCTCAAACCATTGTTGAGTAGAAATTCAGTAATATGGAATTTGTATTCAACAATGGTCTTAAGCAAGCGCTCATTCTGAATACGGGTTTTAGTGTTTCGTTTTACAATCTGTAATTTTATTAATGGAAATAATATCACCGAATAATGTGCACTTTTTAAGAGGTTACATCATGTTAGCATGTATATCAATTGACACTTCTTAAATGCCACCCGAAGTAAAGATCTTCACACGAACCATGCAGGTGATCAAGCTAATTTACGATGTGCTTTTTAAGTTTATGATACAGACTCAAATCCACGAAATTAGAATATTTTTCCCACGTCACGTTATGTTATTAAGAATATTGTAACGAACTTAGGAAAAAAAGAGGGGACGATTGTTGGTGAAAATTGCGCGAATTGGCTGAGGGTGACGACACGGGAGCGAAATGGTGCGGCGACAGATTATCGTGGTCGTCATCTGTTTATTTTGTGACAATCTGCAAGTAAGTGTCGTTTTTTGTTATTAGAAAACTCGTTATTAAGACGGAAAAAAGGACAAAAACAAACATTTTTTATAAATAAAGAAATTTTAAAGGAGAATTTAAAAATTCATACGAACCGTTGCGAACGGCTGGGGTTTAGCAGAGGCCCCTCTAATTATTAGTGGTCTATTAAAGATAAAAGATATGATCTAAAACCTTCCCTTTGGGAAGCCAGAGCCGCCTTTTAAAAAGTCCTGGAAACGGCCCTGGTGCCACTCTATTCTAAATTAAGAGTCCAAAACCAAAGATGCCCAACCAATGCATTCCCTAAATTAAGCAACTGAACATATAATTAATATAATCGAGTAGTAAAGTAATTTTAATAATCTGGTTTAAGAAATATGCTTTAATAGTAGCTTTTTAAAGGCATGAAGGTCACTTGGTGACTGAAATGTATACATATATGAAGAATAAATGTTTCTTGTGGAAGTGGACTGACCTCCTCTCTTCTATTGTGCATATACGCAATGTTATCAAAAGTTTAGGGATACCCCTTATAAATCATGGAATGTGCCAAATGTTGCATGACAATGACATGTAAATTTTTTAAAATACTATCACACGCCTTCAAACACATATCTGCTTCGTATTATTAAGTCCTGTTCGTATTATTATCATTTGATGTCAAGCCGGCCCCTGTGTTGCAGATAACTACAGGGCAGTATAACAGGTACCCTACCCGCTCGATTGCAGGGGCTGGCTCGACATCAAATGATAATTGGATAATTTTACAAACGAAGGAAACAAGAACGACAAAAACATGACAGTTTTGAGGTTCACCCCACCCCTCTCCCCGACTGTGGAAACTGATGGTTGCTGCAGGCCATCTTCATCTCCCTCCATTCTGCCAATCGCCGGAGCTGGCCCCTGCAATTGAGCGGCTAGGCTTCTCGTTACACTGCCCTGTAGTTATCTGCAACACCCTATATATAGCCTTTCTCTTGAACTTGCATTCCTTACACTTGTGTTTGTTATTCATTTATTTACATGTATTTATTTATTTATTTATGTGATGGTTTTTTCTTGCTTTTTTTTGTAGTGATTGAAAATGGGAAAGAAATGTTTTGTACCAAGGATCCTTCCAAAAAAATCGGGTTTGATTGAGAAATTAAATTCAAAACTGGATAGAGTGATAGCCACGACAGAGTGGGAAGCTAAAATATGTCATCTGCTACGATCATAGCCATAATTGCTATGAAGCACCAATTATAGACTGTATAATTTATTATGTTACAGGTTTAGTTTGCAAAAAAATGGCAAAAATTAGCTCTTGTGAGGTTTGTAGACATTCTTTTCATCTGAAGGTGTACAGGGTGATTATAAAGTCACTATACATTTTGATGAAATCATTAACGAATTTCATTTATTTGCACACCCAAACACACCCAAAGTGAATGTGTGTATGGGAGTTACACAGTCAAAGGTCTATGGCCCTTCATGTTTGTCGAGGGTACTATCAATGGTACCGTGTACCTCGACATGTTGGAGCAATTCCTGGAGATGAAGGATTTAGGTACCGTTGTGTTCCAACAGAATGGGGTACTATCCCATTTGGCCAACATCGTTCGGGAGTAACTGAATCACGCATTCCCAGATAGATGGATTGGTCAGGGCTCGCCAAGACTGTGGGGTCCAGTCCTCAGATTTGACCCCATGGATTTCTTTGCGTGGGGTTTTATCAAGTCCAAGGTATACCAGGTCAGGATTACGCACCATTGCACAGCTGAAACAACGGATTACGGCCGCGGTGGAGGACATTACACAGCAATGTTGCGCAATGTTTTCCGGGCCACGGTGGAACGTTGGGAGCTGTGGCGGGATGTGCAAGGGGGACACATTGAAATTTACTAAGAATGTATCCTGGTATGATATCTGGTTGATGCATAAGGCAATTGCTGCAATAAAACGGAGTTTTCACCAAAATGTATAGTGACTTTATAATCACCCTGTATTTTCAGAGCATAAGGAGGCAGCTCTAGTTAATCTGAAATCCAGAGGCCGCCTTATTCATCCGAAAGTAAATATTTTCTACATGTTAACTGCTGCAGAGAAAGAATATGCCTACGAAATCGCTATTGCCAAAACATAAGAAAGTGCTCCACTTTCATTCCCTTGCGAAGAACATAAAAAAGATGTAGTAGCCGAATTGTTACACTATTATGTGTTGCTGAGAATGCGGCAGTAATTGATGATGTAAAAAAACTTGCAAGGGAACAAAAGAAAAGAGCTAAGTTTTTTAATAAGTAACTTGTATGTAATAACACGTAAATCTCCTTTATAATTTTAATAATATTTATTAATGATTTTACGTAAATAAAATTCAATATATAAATAAATAATTGATTTCACCAATGCCAGTGTAATGTTTTTGAATTGAATTTTTTGTTTTTGAAATCCAATATTAAAAGTGAGGAATGATTGTTACTGAAACTTGTAGAATTTTGTTTTTGGAATTTCAACCTCACAAGAACTTCAATTTCATTTACTTCAAATTATTAATACTTCAAATGTAATATAAAAATAATTTATAAAACTTAATATGATTAAAATTACTCCTTTCAATATGTTTAATAAATTTTATTCTAAAAATCAATATGCGAGTCACCTAATTTAACGATATATTTTTAATTTTCATTGAAAATTTTTCTTCACGATTAATCGAATACAATGATTTATAAATTGTAGGTTCGCTATGAAATTTCTTAACAATAATGTTAGAATAATAATACGACACAATTTGAAAGTAATGAAATTTATAAAATTAATATTCACTCATGGGCTTCTCATTCATTTGAATGACAAATATTTATAATACAAGAAGGCCTAGATGTTTTATTTCAAATGCTATTTATTCTTCTAATTGAATTTCTAAAAAAAATAAATTAAACCTTAAAATCAACAATCACGTAAGTATACAGAAAAAAACGAGCAATTCCCTTACAGACATAAGGAGAAAAACGGCCTCCCTTGCAACAGCGCCCTCTACAAAACACCTCACGAATCACGGACAAGATTGTAATCTTCTCCTAACAATGCTGCCATTGTTGGTCGGATTACCTTTCCTTCTTATACCATGGTCCAGGGCCAACACCACCTAGACAGAAGGCCTGCGCACAGAAACTGCATGCATTGTTACATCATCATTAAGCGGCAAAATTTAGGGCTTATTATTGGTAGAAATACGATTAACAATAGCCGCTTTTGTGTGATATAACAATGTATGACGTTTCTGTGCGCAGGCCTTCTGTCTAGGTGGTGTTGCCAGGGCTGAGTTAACACCTCCTAAAAAGAAAGCCTGTGCACTGAAAATTCATACATTATTACATCATCATAAAAAGCCATTGTTAATCGTACTTCTACCAATAATAAGCCCCAAATTCTATTGTGTTCGTTTTATGTGGATCCCTGGCCACAAAGGTATTCGGGGAAATGAAATGGCTGATAGGTTGGCAAATTGGGGGAGAACGGGGCGTAAGCCTGCTGCTTCTGCTCATATTGATGCCTCGGTAGTAAAGGTGCGTGTTCTCCGGTGCGCTGCCGCTTTGTGGAACGAGAACTGGTTAGCGGAAGCGAGAGGCGGCCACTACAAGGCGCTCTTTCCGTACATAGTCAACATCAAGCATCTTGCTCCTAAATGGCTTACCTCGAGTCAGCGTTCTCTGCTTTTCAGATTGAGATCTGGCCATGTACCGCTTAACCATTTTTTATTCAAGATTAATGTAGTTCGATCTGATCGTTGTTCGTGTGGGGAACAAAAAAACTGTGAATCACGTAATCATGAATTGTCCCGTCTATTGTCGACAGAGGGCCCTGCTTTCTCGCGGTATCATAAAGCGAGGTATCGCTTTCTCCTTGGAAAATACTCTCCTTGCCGCCCATCTGAAGCCTCGTGACAAACGTGCTGTAATGCGACTACTTACTTGTTTCTTATGCAGTTCCGGGCTATTCGACAGGATACTGGGTCCGTTGAAACCCCGTTAGCAACTTGTTCCCAGTAACTGACTATTACCAGTAATTGTGCGTTCCATCAGCTAGTCTCCATTCTCTTGAGAGATGCTGGCTGTGTAGAAGAAGAAGAAGAAGCCCCAAATTATGACTTCTTATGATCATATAACAATATATGAATTCTCAGTGCACAGGCTTTCTTTCTAGGAGGTGTTGGCTGAGTACAGATATAACTTGTGTAAAAGGCGCAGAATGACCTTAGTAGTCGAGCCAAAAAATTCTAATAAACCAACCAATCCAACTATATATAAAGGAGAACATGTGGGTTCGTCACGGAAACAGTTTTGCATTGTTGTGGCACGTTTATTCATTGTTGGCGCTGGCTTAAAGCAACTGAAAAGTCACCTGACCATTGTTGTCTGAGCAACAATTTTTATTTAAATCTTTACTACTCAAACTATAAATAAAGGAAAACATGCGAGCTTTCAACAATAGGAATTGAATTGATAATGTGCGCGCGCGCCGAAACGATGTCATTTGTGCTGTTTATGCGACGCGTGCAATTAATTTGTTGAATTTATGTATCCAATAATGTTTTGTCCTTTGTGTTATTAATGTTTTCAGCTTGAAAAGAAGGGAGATAATTTGAGTAATGAATAATAAGTAATAAGTAAAATGGAAGTGAGTAATGTAACTGTTAATGTTGGGGGGAGGTGCACCCAGCCTTGCTGGGCGATAACTGGTACCCTCCGCATCACATAGCCGTTCCCTTCTTAAAAGAATCTTTTGAAAGTTTAGACCCGGCAAAAAGAGGGGAGGCTTCGTTTCTTGATGAAATTTCAATCTTTTTGTATTTGGAAAACTTAATTACGGAAGTGTCCACTGATATGTGCTTCGTGAACTCCAGTTTTTGGCCATTTCACGATCGTTCCATTGATGAGGATGCGTGTGTTGATAATATCACTTATTTTCACAGACATCGCTTTTCATTAGTAGCAACCATAAGGAATTTGGAAACATCCACAGGCATGAAGCATTGGATCTTAGCGGTTTGGAACAGTACTTCACGAAGATTCATTGTGTACGTTCCGTTGGATTCACAGAATTCTCTTGATGGTTTGACTATTCGTGGTTTAACTAAGATTGCAACAGATCTCTAGTTAACCATGAATCACGAACCTATTAAGCGAGCTCATCCAGGCAATTACACACAACAAGCTGATGGTTTTAATTGTGGTATAATGTGTTTATTGACACTTGAGCAGATTATTACTGATAGCAACACTTTGCAACTCAATGGGCAAATTGAAGCTTTGTGTATGCGAACAAAAAGAAAAAATGATAACAAAGTTGATTCCATACCTCTGTGATGAAAGTGCTCATTCACGTGAAGGAATGACCGCCCGTGAACGAAGAGAAAAACAAAGGCTATTACAAACACCAGAAATGATTGAGATAGAGAGAGAAAAAGCACGTAACCGTATGCGAAATCGTAGATTAATGCAGACTCCTGACATCCATGCAATGAAAAACGAAAACGGCGAGACTGCATGCAGGCACTGCGACACAAACGTAAATCTGAAGATATGACGACATCAGATGAAACTCCCAGTAAAAAGCTAGCAGTATCTGAAGCAGCAAACGTAATAAATGGAAAAAATACTATATGCGTAGCCAAATATTAGATCACTGAGAGCGATGCTTGCGCATTGAAAACAAGTTCGTATTTAGGCCCAAAGAATGTGTCATGTCCTCTGTGTGGTGCAAAATATTTTTCGTTTGAACGAAAACGAAAGACGCAAGTGTGGAGATGTTGTGAAAATGGCGTCAATGGTATAGATGATTGCGGTAATATTCTTAACGACTACCCGGAGGATTTGAAAATATTATTTCAACGCAATTACACTGATCTGGACAATATTTTGGAATTCTGTCCTGAAAAATTATCAATTTTAATAGATTATCAAGACAGCGATAAAGCAAGGAAAATACAAGCAGCGATAAAGAAGATAACTAATTTCCATGAGAATATTCGCAAATATAACAGTGCACACTCATTCACGTCATTTAAGAGCAACAATGTTAAATTTACTAAAGGCGGCAGCTATTGTTTTAAAATCCATGGTCAACTTAATTGCAACGTGCCTGAACAGCTGCATCCTCTTACACAATGTGATCTAGGTTATGGACAGCTGTATTACCTAGATACAGCGGAAGCGACAGCTCAAAGAATGAAACATAGAGCGAATGCCAATTGCGATGAGAAGTTAATGCAAAACATTACTGAAATCATTGTCAAAACAGGTAATTGTTTTGTGATCAGCTACAAGATGATGAAAGATGTTCTCGAGGAACAAGCAAAAATTGTAGCAAATCTAGGCCAACAGACAACGTTCCCAAAAATAACAATTATTTTTGATGTAAGTAGCGACAAAGATAAGCGACGATATAACCCTGCACAAGCAAATGAAGTGGCGGCTGTTTTTGTAAGCCCAGATGGTCAAGTACCGCTAGAAACAAAACTAATTATTCACGAAAGAGGGAACACGTTTAGGGAAGTAGGTTTTCTCGATAAAATATGCAATCCGATATCATATCCTCTGTTTTTCCCCAGTTGTAAAGGTGGATGGGATCCATGCCTGAAATCCAATGCCAATGTGCTCAGTAGAAAAATATTTCAGAGTGAGTTTATAAGAAATTTGATAGCGATCAGGCCCACATTCAATCCAATTTTGCATGGCGGCAAATTATTTTACCAATTTTTGGTTGATTCATACGTTGCGATCGAACAGGAATGGTTGTTGTTCATAAAGTTCAACCAAAAAAAGCTCAAAGCAGAAAACTATGGAAATATTATTGAAAAGTTACAACATAAATGCGACGCCGCGGAAAAAGAGATTGGAGGAACCTATATTTTGCCATCTACGTTCACAGGTTCACCGCGATATATGAAAGAGCATTTCAACGATGCTTTAACCATCGTGCGTCATTATGGCAAACCAAATCTGTTCATAACGTTCACATGTAATCCTAAATGGATTGAAATCACAGAAAATCTGCTACCTAAATAAAATCCAGAAGATAGGCCTGATCTGATATCACGTGTGTAAAATGCAAACTAGACCAACTCAAATTCGATTTAATGAAGAATGGAGTTCTTGGAAAAACAATAGCGTGGATGTATGTTGTTGAGTACCAGAAAAGAGGACTGCCTCATGCACATATTTTGATGATTTTGGATCTAAAACATAAACTGAAAACAGCAGAAGACATAAACCGAAATCCCAGTTTTGTCGAATAAATTACTGCGCGATATTGTTCAAAAGCATATGATTCATTTTTGCGGTGAATTCAACCCAGATGCCCCATGCATGGATGAAAAACGAAATTGTACGAAACGTTTTCCGAAAGAATTTCTTGCACAAACAGTAGTGAAAAAAGGAAATTACGCAATGTTACGAAGACGAGACGATGGGAGCTTCACTGTGCGCGTGGAAAACGGAAAAACTGTTCATTTGGATAATCGATGGGTCGTCCCATACAATCCTTACTTATCTGTGAAATATAACGCACATATTAATGTAGAAGTATGCTCAACTGTCCAAGCAATTAAATATTTATTTAAATATGTATATAAAGGTCATGATAGAGCATTATTAAAGCTTAATGACGACAGGAACGTTGCAAAAAGCATGATTAATTGGGATGAAACACAGCAATATGTAAATGCGCGATACGTAAGTGCTCCAGAAGCATACTGGAGGATACAAGAATTTCCTATTCAAGAGAGGAGTCATGCAGTTCAAAAACTTCATGTTCACTTACCTGAAGGTCACACGGTTTTATATGATGAGAACTATAACAACAATGAGCTACAAGAGAAAGCAGATAATGCGGGATCAATTTTAATGGCATTTTTTAAACTGAACTCGGAAGATCCAGAAGCACGAAAATATTATTATTCAGAAATACCTGCTCATTATGTGTACCAAAACAAAGACAAAAAGTTCACACTCCGAAAAAAAGGGATGAGTCTTGGTCGTATGTATGAGGTGTCCTTCAAAAACCAAGAACTTTTTTACTTACGCTTATTATTACTTAACGTCAAAGGCCCCACATCTTTTGAGGACCTCAAGAACTGTAGACGATGTGACATAAGAAACGTACCGCGCAGCAGCAAATGCATTAGGATTACTTAAAGATGATAATGAATGGCGCTATTGCCTCGCTGAAGAGAACGCATATCAAACAGCTTTCCAAATGAGATTTCTATTTGTGACCATTCTGATAAACTGCAGTCCATCGGAGCCTATGACTTTATACAACGAATTCACCGAAGCATTATCAGATGACTGGCTTAGAAAGACAGATGAACAAAGAGGCGTACGGATAGCTTACGCACATTAAAGATTTGCTAGCAGAGCAAGGAATTTCTCTTGAATCAGTTGGATTGGGTCCGACATCTGATGATTTTGATGCAATCAGTGATCCTGAAATAGTAAATACAGAAAAGATAGAATAAAAGGCGAGAAAATGTACACAACCTTGAATGTACAACAAAAGGAAGTGATTGATAACGTTCTCAAAGAATTAGAATGTGAACAAAGCGATAAAGCAAAATGCATCTTTGTTGACGTTCCAGGTGGTTCAGGAAAAACTTATACATACGAAACGCTGTGCCATGTGCTCACAGGAAAATGCTACAAATTTGTGACTAGCGCTTTCACGGGAATTGCAGCACAGTTACTGCCTAACGGTCGTACTTTGCATTCCTTATTCGGTCTTCCCTTGGAATGTACTGACGAATCAATCTCTAACATATCTGCTAGCACTAAACAAGCCAAAATACTTCTGGAAGCCGAGGTTATAATAATTGACGAGGCAAAATGTTTTGAGAATGATCGATTTAGTATTAAGAGAACTTACTCATGGTGAGGCACCATTCGGTGGAAAAGTTATTGTTGCCGGTGGCGATTTTGGTCAGGTGCTTCCAGTGAAGCGACGAGCCACTAGATCGGAGCTTATTGGTATTTGCTTAACTAAATCGCCACTTTGGAAGCATTTTAAAGTGATAAAGCTCAGTCAGAACATGCGTATTAAAAAGGAAGAGCAGGAACACCGCACTTGGCTTGAAAAATTGGGTGAAAATAAACTGCCCGTAGTCAATGATGATGAAATCGAATTGCCGTCAGTAATAAGAATCACGAACGATATCTGTAAAGACGTTTACGGAGAACACATTCGTAATCAAGACTTCGAAAAAATTGGAAAATTCGCAATTTTAACGCCGACAAATGAAAGCGCCCACGAATTAAATGAAGCAATTTTAAAACGCCTTCCTGGTGAAGAAAAGATTTATAAAAACTTTGACAGAATTAAAAGCGACAAAGACGGCAATTTAAATTGCACACCTGAATTGTTAAATAGCATAGACAATCCATCATTACCACTGCATCAGCTTCGCTTGAAAAAACATGCGACTGTGATGGTTTTGCATAAGTTAAGTGTTCACCAAGGCCTATGCAACGGAGCACGATTAGAGGTTGAAACCATGGAGAAAAATGTCCTCATTCGTAACGTTCTAACGGGTGATAAAAAAGAGAACATTGTATGTATTCCGCAAAATCCTGTTGCATCTAACAGTGAAGATATTGTGGTGCCCATTATCATTATATAATTAAAAAGAGCCTCATGTTCATTATATCATTAAAAAAGCGAATAAAGCCTTAGGACTACTAATTCTTTCCTTTAAATTTATTAATGAACCCTCAGTCTTAGTTCTTTTATTTTGCACCTACGTTAGACCTATCTTAGAATACGCCTCTGTCGTTTGGAATCCATCACAGCTGGGTCTTATTGATGAAATTCAATCTGTTCAAAAACGATTCATTCATTTCTTATCCTCTCGATTTGAGCTTAAATACATAACCCCTTCCTGTGAACAGGATCCATTACTATTAAGACTTCCATCATTACAGAGTAGACGAAGGATTCAAGATGCTCTCTTTGTCTATAAATTGATAAATGGGTATATTGATTCCCCCGAACTTCTGAGCAGAGTTAATTTCAAAATTCCTTTCTGCGCCACAAACTATGAAACAATGTGTGCAATTATTCGTATCCAAGTTACTGGTAATACTATTCCTTAGGATCTTTTCAATTGTAATTTTTATCGTTTCAAGAGTGTTTTACATAGAACTTGGAATTTTTAACTATATGTAGAATTTGCTGATTGCTTTCTTTTTCCTTTTAATTATTGTATTCTGATTTTTTCCCCTCTTATTGTTTATAATGTACTTTATGGGTAAATCCCGTTGGAAACTTGAATAAATTAAATTAAATTAAATTATACGTCATCAGTTCCCCGTTCGCGTGGCCTACGCTATGACTATCAACAAATCTCAAGGCCAGACGTTTGAAAGAGTAGATATTTACTTTAAAAAAAATGTTTTCGGTCATGCCAGTGTTACGTAGCATTTTCCCGCGCAACTTCGGCGAGTGGAATATCAGTTACTTTACCTAAACAAAAATCAGCAGATCAAATACTTATTCGTAATGTTATCTACCAGGAAATACTTCAACGTGCTATGCAACGTGAGCATTAAACTTGGTATTATTATTTTAACAATTATAAAACAAAAAAAAGGGAAGCTAGAGCTGCACCTCCACGTGGTGCTTTCCGGAAACGCTATAACTAATAGCGGCAGAGACAGCTCAATTTACAATCTTAGTAGAATAGTAAGAAGAAGGGAGGTGATGTGTTCTTAATGTTTTCCGTTTTAGCTTGAAGAGAAGGGATATGATTTGAGCTGCATCGCCACGTGCAACCTTCCGGACAATGCTGTTGTAAGCGACAAAGACAGCTCTTTTAGGAAGGTCAACACTAATGAAGGTAGGAGGCACAACATTTAACGGAGGGGCACATACGAAAAAAGTTAATTGATGAATAATGAAAAAGTAATATGAAAATTCGAAATACGAATGCGTTTGAAGATCGGCAGTTATATCAAAACTAAATCTAATTATCGAGCAATCTGCGCGCGGGCCCTATTTATAATAATAATAAACCACCATTGTTCAGACATTTGTCGTAGCGGAAAACCAACTTTTCTATGCCCTCTTCATAGAAAGATGCCGCCAGTGAAAAGAAGCGATAATTTAAGCGATTTGTGACGATCTCATGCAAAACAGTTTTTGAAATTTGTGGAAACTCATTACAAAGCATTCTTATTGTGAACCGTCTGTTTTCACGAATTTTCTCATTCACTTTTTCAACCAAATCATCGTTGACAACAGAAGGCCACCCACTCCGTGTTTATCATGAACTTGGTTCGTCCATCACTGAACTATCTAACCCGCTTTCTCACCATTCCATCAGTCATTTCATTTTTCCCATAAATTTCTACAAGTTGACGACGAATTTCAGCTGGCTTAACAATCTTTGCGTTCAAAAACAGTATAAACGGTAGAGGGGCCGGAAACTGTGGACAATAATCAACACAACAAACAAGGAAAACACACAAGTCCACACAAAGACTTTTATTCCATGTACGCACATTTCGGCGGACAGGCCACCTTCATCAGCGTCATGCAACAAACTGTGATCAAAACAGAAGACCTGTTATGATGAAGAATCATCGACAATCGACAATCGAACAGTGTAGTGTATCGGTATTCGCGTGGAACTTGAAGCGTAGCTTCCATAATCTCACCCTTCATAATCATATTCCAAAAGAAATACACTGAACTAGAAAAGAAGCCTGATTTACCTACAAAGGTCATCCAAAGTATGAAAGAAGAAAATTGCCTCCTCTTAGTGGAGGGAAATTTGATTGACGATTGCCTGAACTAGGAGTATATCACATAGTAAGCCACAAAAAACGAAAAATTTATGAAACCCAGTAATCTGGAAAGATGACATTGTCAATGTCATCAAAATTGACATCAATGATATGTCTTGGATTACGGTGCCTTTTTCTGTGTAGAGAATGTTTTAGAATGCCAGAGACTAGATCATTATCATGATTTACCATAATAGGCAGCACGGTTTTTATGAGCTCTTGAACATATTTCCCGACATGGGTCATATTGAAATCATTATGAATGGAGTAATTGCGAGCAATTCTCCTATCTAATTGTACAATAGTCCTTAGGGTAATGTTCTGGAAAGTTTGGAGTTCCTTCCATCTTGTCTTGCAAATTGTAGCCCAAACGAGCATGCCATATAGCAAGATGACACGAACAATCATTTTGTATACAGTAGTTTGTTATCAACACTGAGGGCAGCGTTACGACCCAACAGACCAATTAAGCTAAACTTTGCTTTTTTGGCCTTATTCATCGCATAAGTCACATGCATATTTTTGAATCAATAACAACGCCAAGGTATCTATAATTATCAACCCATTCCAAGTATTTGCCATATAAGTTTAAGGAGTCAAGATTTCTCTTTTTCTTCTTATTGATAAACATTGCTTTGCATTTGTCGACATTCAGTTTTAATCGCCACTTGCTAAACCAGATTTCACATTCTTTAAGGGTGAAAGTGATACAACAACACTAGGCTGGCGTGCCCATGTCAGTATAGCAGCATCATCCGCATGAAAATATAGCTTGAGGTACAAGATTTCAGGGAAATCACGTATATAGTAATTGAACAGAACTGACCCCAGCACTGATCCTTGTGGGACACCGCCATTTATCTCACAGGTATTAGATAATTCGTCTCCAACTCTGGCCTGAAAAGACCTGTTGGACAGAAACGAGTGAACTAGACTAATTAAATCATGTGGGAAACCATCAGTTATCATTTTATAAATAAGGCCTTCATGTCAGACCTGATCAAAAACTTTATGAACATCTAAGAAGATGACGCCGCAATACATCAAAACATTAAGGGGAGTGTAACTTCCGCTATAAGTCTCCAAACTTGGAACTGGCAAGAATGTTCCGCCCGAAAACCAAATTGTTCTGCACGGATGAGATTATTGGTTGTGCAGAAATCTAAGAATCTTGTGAGAATTGTTCTCTCCAAGACTTTAGAAATAGAAGACAGTAAGCTGATGGGCCTGTAGTTTACAGGGTTTGCAAGATTTTGACCGGGTTTTGGAATACTTAGGACAATCGACTGTTTCCATGTATACGGAAATTAACAATTATCCCTGCAGTCGTTAATAATTTTAGTGATATCACCAGTTACATTTTGCGGTAAGTTTTTTAACGCATTGTTATTAATAGTGTCTTTACCTGGTGCCTTCTTTTTCTTGAGTTTCTTAAAGCAATTTTGAATCTCAGCTACCTGTATATTATGTTTGGCCACATGATGGCTAGTGTTGAAATTTTTTGTTATGCTGCTTTCTACCATTTTGGATATTTCTGGACGATCATCCTTTGGAGTCACAAATTGTTCTTTAAGCGAATCAGCAATAAGGTGTGCTTTGTCTTGGTCATTGTTGTCTAAAAGCGGTGGTATGTTCATGGCCTTTTTGTTTTGTAAGGCTCGAATTATGCACCAGATAGAATTGTCTGGGGTTGACAAACCCTTCACCTTCTCATTCCATCTTTCGTTACGAAGTTTATTTACTTCCTCATGTACTCTTCTCGTAAGTCGATTATATTTGGTTTTAAGCCAAGGCATGATGAAGAATCAGGCTTAGCTCAGCTTTTATAGTAGGTATTTTTATAAAGGGTCGAATCAGAAAATTTTTTTAAATACACGGAGTAACAAATTAAGTAAATTTTCCAAGTATATAATCGTAGGAATGAGGAATTGTCCAGTCGAGGAAATTTTGACCAATGAAAACAACTCAAGTTACTATTTGAGGTATTTAGCGACGCCCATCCAATCAGAAGCAATCATTGGGCCCCCGTCACGGTTGAATAATTGAATTTCTCTTCATTGGCGATTTCGAAGGATACCAAGAAGTTTACCAGTGTTGTATTTTTCGTGCTTTGTTACACTTTAAAATTCTTCGGGTCAAAATTATGTCTTTGGGCTAAGATATGGTCTGCGAAGCTGGAGACAACGAATTTTTCGCTTCTTATGCAGGCTGTATGCTCTCTGATTCTCTTCGTCTGTCCATAGTATACTTTTTTACAGGAATTGCAAGGTAGTCTTTTACACAGGAATTGCACAGGAATTCCTGGTCTACTAATATCTGGTCCTTAGGCCTTCCTACCAATTTTTTGAAAGTATTTTCACTTTTGTAGGTCACTGAAAAGCCAAACTTCTTAGCAAGTTTTTCTAGACCTCTGTTCATTTATATATTATATGGAAGCACCAAAAAAATTTTTTTGTAACCTAAGGACCAGATACCGTTGGAAGACTGACCTGGTAAGAAATCTGAAAAAGAGGAAGGCTCAAAGAACATCATTAGCGACATCTCGAATATCATAAGCGACTGTTGGAAGTTTTTCTATTTCCCGATTGCTTGGAAGCAGTCTATTGTGTTAAGTATCCCCAAGCAGGGGCAAAATCCTGCAATTCCCGCGAGCTACCGACCTATCAGCCTACTCCTGTCGATGTCTAAAGTCTAGGAGAAAACGATTAGTCGATCCTCTCCAGGTTCAAAGACTACTATCTCACCAATGGTTTAATGCGGAAAGAACAGTTTGGCTTTCGAGTCGCCCACTCATGTCAGTGGGCAAATATGGAAGCTCGTTGAAGCTCTGAGCACCACATTAAACCTTTCCAGGTACTATGACGTGGTTTTTCTTGATGTCAGTAAAGTTGTTGATCAGGTGTGGCACGTGGGGCTAATCTACAAGATGATTAGAGACGGGTTACCTTCTGATTTGATTATGATGGTGAGATCCTTTCTCAACGACAGGTTCTATCAAGCCAAAGGCCCAAATTTCTCCACGCCCCGCAAGGTAAAGGCCGGTGTTCCACAGGGTTTTGTCCTCGGGCCCGTTCTCTTTAATTATTTTGTGCACGATTTCCCAAAACCCAAGAAATATAATTTATATTTCTATGCTGATGATACTGCCATCACGGCATGGGCGCACCAACCATTTCACGTTATCACTCGGCTGCAAAACGCCTTGAAGGTGTTCGAGGACTGGTTTAATTGCTGGAAACTGAATCTTAATGTCGGAAAATGCAAAGCCGTATACTTCAACAAAAAACTTATGTGTGCCCCGGATTTCCTGGTTCTATTCAATAAGAAACTCGATTGGGTTGACAACTACAAGTATCTTGGCGTTATCATCGACTCAAGACTCTCCTGGAATCGTCACGTAACTTTTGCTCGGAACAAATCAAAGAGGGCTAATAACTCTCCTGGGTAGAAACAGCGCCCTCAGCATCGACAATAAATTACTACTGTACAAGACAGTGATTCGGACCAGCCTCCTCTATGGTATGCCTGCGTGGGCGACTATTTGTAGAAGCAGATGGAGTGAACTCCAGTCGTTCCAGAATGTTACCCTGAGGATCATTGCGCAGCTTGGAAGAAGGACCGTAAAATATCATTACATCCACTCGGATCTGAACATGACTCATATTGGAAAGTGTTCCAAGATCTCCTGATGAACATGGTGCAGACGATGAAGAGCCATGACAAGGACCTGTTGTCTGGAATACTGATAAACTGGATGGAAATGAATTGGCATACAAGGTATAGAAAACCGAGACATATTCTTGATGTCAATTTCGAAGACATTGGCAACGTTTCCTTCCCGGATTATTGGAAGATGTAATACCACCCTCCCCGTCCCCTCTCCCACTCTTCTGACAATCGTCAATCTTATTTTTTTTTTCATAATGTGAAAGACCTCTTTGGGTTAGTCAGTGTATTTCATGTGTAATTTATTCCGGAAGGGTGAGAATCATGTAAGCACTACTAACGTCCCAACTGAACAAATGTACACTTCATTGTTCGATTATCGATTGGCGAGTGTCGATTTGATTCTTCACTAACAAATGTAAACACAACACAATCTGGCTATTATGGCGTCAGTGAAAAGATAATGAACCACAGAGACGAGTGTGCATGCTCGGAACTGCGACACTAGCGCTGTGGTGGCAGTAGAAAGAAACGGTACTTACTTTAGGACAAGCCTCGTATACGAGAAATTTTAATATAAATTGATCTTTAATAAAAAAATTAATTAATTGCTATCATCAGTAGGATACAATGACGCCAAATCAATAACGTTATACATCAAACTCTAACTTCTACATTGACGAATGAAAAATACAACTGATTACGGTGACATCAATCTTAAGCTAACAGGGACAATCCAGATATTCCATATTTAAATATATTAAAATGTGAAATTGAAATTTTTTTATTAATAAATATTGTATTTTCAGCGTTAATCTTAACTACTCTGTCATCCCACCATCAAATTCCAGCTAACAAATGTGTTATACAAAACAGTATTTAATATACGTGTAGAATATATACAGAACCTGCAGTCCTCCACAATATCCTGCTGTGTCGTCATAGTCTGGCGGGTTATTAAATCCATAGCGCCACATGGATGCACGCGATGGTGGCTCCACCAATCTTCCGTGACCTTCAGATAAATCAATCTGAAATAAAAGAAAGTCGTTATATTGCTTATTGATATTAAATAACTTATTTTTGTTCTGTTTTGAAAAAAAAATATGATCAAAATCACATGCCAAGAATGTGTCTGTTTTTGACTTTTAATTGCACACGATGGCTAAGGGAAGTATATGCGCTCATTGGTCGCAGCGCGCACAATTTTCCCACACACCCGCGCAGACAAACAGATTGAAAAACGCACTAACTGAGATGGAGTGAAAACATGAAAAAAACAAAAAAATAGGGCTAAAAACCCTAAAAATATTTAAAAGATAAGATCCCACAACAAATCCAAAATTTTCTGGCGCACTGACTGAGATGGGTCATAAAAGTGGAATTTTTGTGAGGTGGCCAAACACACTGACTGAGACGGGATGAAAACAGGAAAAAAAAAGCAAAAAAATAGGGTTAAACATTCCGAAATTTATTAAAAATGAAGATTATTCGCTATCGTAATCAACTTCAAATTCATTTAATTTTTCAATGCATTTCACATTATCATCAACAACAAAGTCGATATTATAAGCTTGATTTCCATCACCTAGAACTTTTAAACCTCGATAAATCAAACAGAGATATGTTTGGTTTGATTTGGTTTGTTTGGTATTAACGTCCTTTTCAACTGCTATGGTCATTTCAGGACGGCGTTATAGGGGCCGCAAATTTTGCCTCGCAAGGGTTCTTTAACGTGCAGCCGGCAAATGACTACATGGGATCAACTGCTTTACTTCACTTCCGAAGGAAGTGCGTGATCTCAGGATATTTCCCCTGAAAAAATCCTCATCAGCCGGGGTCGAACCCGCGCCCTCGGGCATCAGAGGCGATCACGCAACCACTGACCCACCGAGGCCAATCAGAGATATGGTAAAGCATTTAATTGATGAATATCTTTTTTTAGTTAATTTTTTATTGAATCTTTCTGGAAGAAATACTTGAAATCTCCTACTTCGCAACTGTACGTTTTCCAAATTTAGTAATAATTTATTTAACTTCTATAATTTGAAATTTTTCAACATATTTTAAATGGTTACGTGTCAATTCGTCGAGGGTCAATTCGTCGAGGTGTCAGTTAGTCCGGCGGTCAATTTGTCGGAGACTAATTCGTCGAGTGTTGCAGTTGGTCGAGATAATAAATAAATGGTCGGGAAAAAACTCTAATAAAATTTATTAACGAAAAAATTTTTGTTATTAATTTCATTACTAGAAAGGTAACAATAAATGCCTTTACTGTTAAAAATCAGTATTTAAATACAGCTTTTATAAACAATGTGATACACAGGCTAAAATGAATTGTAGCTACAACAAACGTGATCTTGTTGGCAAATGGTCAGGATATTTGCCCCAAACTGCTTATACCGCTTTAGTATCCTTCATTTGCAGAATGAAATTAATAACTGTATAAAATTAATTATCGACAAATTTAGTATATACAGGAAATTTAATTTTTATTAAGTAAAAATTACATAATAGCATAAATATTAAGCTTCATGAGCTTGCCAAAACATTTAATATCCTGTGGCCGATATACCAAGTTTAACACAAAATTTCATGTTGGGCTCTTTGTTCCAACTTGATATCCACATATTCGCAGACTAGCATATGCACATATTCATAACGACTCCAATTTCTTTGTAAACTATACCTATCCACTTGAAGATGTTATTCCATTCTTTCACTATTTTATTAACACCAATATTAACAAATATCTATGTAATTAGTTTAATTTCCTCCAATCCAAAGAACCAGAAAAAAAATATTTTTATTAAATGATCATTATAAATATCGAAGATTATCTTATAATTGCGTCTAATTAGAGGCGAAGCTAAGGAGACATGAAATCGGGTATCATAAGGAGGGGTGGAAACTGAGGAAAAATGAAAGTGAGAAAGAGATATTAATAAAAGGTTATTAAGAGCTTTATATATAAAAGTATTATATATGATGGAACACAACTCCCTTACAATTAATAAGCTCTAGGCATTTCTAGAAGATAGATTCATTCAAACTGTCCAATTGTCCACATTACAGTTCCAAATTCACTGGTTCTTTGATGTGAGCTTGAGAACCATTTCCCTCAACGTGAAATTTTGTGTTAAATTTGGGAAATCGGCCATAAGATATAAAAGCTCAGGGAGCTTAATATTTATATTATTATTTAATTTGTACTTAATAAAAATTGAATTTCCTGTATGCGCTCAATTTGTCCGATAATTAATTTTATACAGTTATTAATTTCATTCTGAAAATAAAGGATACTGAAGCGGTATAAGCAGTTTGGTCCAATTGTCCTGACCATTTGAATTTATTTTAGTCTCTGTATCACCTTGTTTACAAAAGCTGTATTTAAATACTGATTTTTAACAGTAAAGGATTTACTGTTTACCTTTCAAATAATTAAATTAATAACCAAAAAATTTTCCGTTAATAAATTTTATTAAAGTTTTTTCCGATCATTTATTTATTATCTCGACCAACTGAAACATCCGACGAGTTTGTCTCCGACAAATTGACCACCCGACCAACTGACACCTCGACGAAATTGACGTTCGACAAATTGACTCCGACGAATTGACGCTCGACGAATTGACCCTCGACGAACTGACCTGATGCCATTTTAAATCGTTTAATTTAACTGTTGGTATATTTTCACATTGATCGACTTGTTGGATTTTTTTGAAAGCTTCCATTTATTACAGAGAAAAACTAAGATTAAATACTTTCACTTTCACTTTAAGTTTCAACTTCATCAAATTCTATGAAGTCAATAATTTTCCTCGTTATACCATCGATACTCTGTTCAACGAAAGAAAAACAGGGCGTGTCTAATTAAATTCTCAATTTCAATTGTCAGACATTGTTGCTAAATAAAATTAACAATGTTTAACAAGTGAAATTGGAAATTTAACTGGACACGCCCAGTTTTTCTTTCGTTAGACAGAGTATAGATCTTTTAATTCTTGATAAACAAGACTAATATTTGAAGAATTATTTAATTGTTTAATATATTTATATGTTAACTAGCAGACGCGGCAATGCTTCGCTATTGTTATATACGAGCGCCTTTTAAAAATCAACTAATGAAGTACCATCTTTTGAATTTTCTACGAACTATACTAAGCTGAGCATACTCCAAAAACTTTAAATTAAGATATCTTTTTTTCCGTAAGCCTATAGGTTGCTGCAAGCTATAGGTTGCTAAATTACCTGTGAAAAGTCCATGAAAATTCGTCAAATAGTTTGGAGATTAGCGTGTTTAAAGACAGACAAAGTTTTTAAAAATGTTCTTATTGTATTCTGTTTCACTCCTCTCCAGTCATCGGCCCTTTGGTTGAGTGAGTTTGACGCAGGGCCGGAGAGAAAAGGTGTAGAATAATGTTCACTTTTAGTGTATATTCACCTTCAGAAATTGCATAATTTCATCAAAAAAGAGTCCGAGCAACGCCGGGTATAACATACTAAACTTTCAACATGCCAGTTTGTATGTTAATTTATGAAAACCAAAAAAATAATCCGGAAAAATCCGGAAAACATAATTTACCGGAAAATTGGATCCAGATAATTAAAAAATGAACCAAACAGACTTTTTATATCTCGTCAATTGCCATCACCGTACCTAATTTCATTATTCTAGACCTCTTTTTACTCGCGAAATACTGTACTGCATTGGAGTTAGACGGCAAAAATACAAAACGGGGGGGCAATCTCTCCTGGGCCCCTCACAAAGTGAAAATATCCCCGAGAACCTTCCCTCTGAATTTCGTTGCTTTATCTTTATTCACTGCGAAGTTGCATCAAAATATCAGAAAATTTTGTGAAACACCCTCGAAAATCGATTTTTATCAGTTTTCGCACCCTTAAAATTCGAATATCGAAAATCGGGGAAACTACTTTTTTAGAACGGTAGTAGAAACCTTCCTGCTAAATTTCGAAGATCTGCGTTTATTGGGGGCGGAGTCAAGCGACCGAACGTGCAATTCCTTTCTGTCCTCCTGGGTTGGTAGGGGGTTCGAATTTCGAGAAACCCGGTCTTTGCACGCCCCTACTCTATCCGTCCTATGACCTCACCGAGTTTCGAGTTGGTGGCTTCAATAGATTTTGCTATGCGTTGATGAGTCAGTCAGCCAGCTTCTTTATATACTGTATTGGTCGCCAGGAAAAGCCCTTTTAGAAAATAAGATACATTGTATTCCCGCGCGAAAGACTTCCAGTTACTATTGATGCTGTTTCATGGAATAATTGCAAAAGTCTTCATTAAACAAAGCAAACAACGACGTCACCATTTCTAACGCTAGAAAAAATGCCATTCAGATAAAAAATAAAAGATACACTGGTGGAGGCCACATTCAACATGTAACTAATTTTAGTAACGATTAAAGACTTGTTAACCTGTGTCTTCGTGTCTAATTTCGTATACGAATATTGCATAGAGCGCCATTCCATGCTGGTGGTGACCTTTTGAACTAATTTTTTTTTGGTGGGTATGAACTTCCCATGCCCTTTTTTATAATATTACCAAGTTTTATAGCTTTTGGTCAAGTAGTTTTTTTTATGGCCATGTGAAAATGAAACTTTAATTATAAAGACCCTGTATATAGATTAATAATTGAATCGTTCTGGAAGAAATGTTTCAAACTCTCCTTTTCATCGTTTCAAACAGCTAAAGGAACAAAAGCTAATGCTGATAACCCACTTGCTGAACATAAAAATTCAATAGTTGTTAACGCTATATCTAATCTTTGAAAATATTTATACTGTAAGATCTTCTGTACATGTATTTCTTTTTATCGAGGTAGTCTTCATACATTTATTAAGAATAAATATGCTATTTTATATTATGTCGAGCAATATATTTTTTATTATAGTAATCTGAACGTTTATAGTTCTTAAATCATTTCGTAGTTTTCCTATATCATTTTTATTTATCTGTTCTTTTATTTTTGATATTTCATCTTCAGTTTGATCATGTACTTTTCCTACTTCATCTACAAGTTTTCTAAAATTGGTATCCATGTTCCTAATATCATCTTGTAACATTTTATCCTCGTCGTTAATGTTTAAAAGTACATCTTGTATCGTTATAAATTTTTCATCAGTTTCTTTATTTTTTTGGTCAACGTATTTCTTATTATTAGCAGAATGATCTTCGTGTGGATCAGCTAAATTAACTATTCTTTTGTTTTTTAGCATGAAAATTATTCGAATTCTGAGGGCTAATAAGAAATTGGTTTCTTATTTGATCTATATTTTCTTTAAGTTTTTGATCAAAGGAATTCTTAATAGTTTATCTTTTTCATCAATGTTCTTTAAAATTTCTATATCCTTTTGATCAAGAGAATCCATTAAATATTTATTTACTGCGTCGATAGACTCTATGATAGACTCGTATAATATTTTTCTGTTTTTCAGCAACAATTTTTAATACATTTTCATCTTTAAGATCAACATATTTCGATAATTCATCTATGCTTTTTATAATACAGTAAATTCCGTCTAATTCGAGTCCGACAAATTCGAATTATCGCTTAATTCGTATAAATTGCAAAAAACGTTTGAGATCCTTTGCATTTACTTTAAGATATTACTGCATAATTCGAATTTTCTAATTCGAATTATCGCCCAATTCGAATCAATCATCAAGTACATTTCGTACACACTCCGAAAAAAATTTGTGACTAATTCCCAGATTGATCTGAACAACCACTGTGCTACTAAAAATACACTGTCATATCACTGAATTATGACCACCCGCTTAGTAGTGGGAGTAGCCACCCTTCGCCGCTATAACTGCTGCAAGCGACTTGGCATGGACGCAAGAAGTGCGCGGTATGTGTCCAATGGTATCGCAGTCCATTCCACTTGAAGCACTGGCCACAGAGCTTCGAGAGTCATAGGTGGAGTGTCCAGCTGCCGTACATGGAGATCAAGGTGCTCCCACAGATATTCGATTGGATTGATGTCTAGCGAATTAGCGGGTCAAGGGAGCACTCGAAACTCAGTAGAGTGTTCCTCGAACCAATCCAGAAAGAGATGTGCCTTGTGGCAGGGTGCATTGTCCTGCTGGAACACACAATCACATTGGGGGAATCATCATGAGCATGTACGGGTGCACATGGTCCGCTATGATTGACCGATATTAAAGGCATTCAAATTGCCCTCTAGACAAATCAGTCGACCTAACTGTTCCCAACAGAAGATTTCCCACACATGTACACTACCCCCCACCAGCCTGCTTCCGTCCCACAATAGCCTCCTGCAATCTCTTTTCATGATGTTCACGATGCACTCGCCATCGCCCGTGGACCTGTGGAGGACACATACTACTGTGACCATTCCCATACTAGAGATGTTCTTGACATTTCACTAATAAAGGGTTTCTTCAAGCCATACAACATCTTTCTTCTGACCGCAAACCTGTGGCGCTGAACTTCGACAATGTCGACATCAATTTCAGAGAAGAAGTGGAGCATCAGCAAGACTGGAAGCTGTTCAAAGAAATCCTCATGGACCATGACCACCATCTCCAAGGAGCAAACAGTATGGATGACATCGATCGACGTGTTGAAGACATCACTAGGCGAATAAACAGTGCCACTGAAGCTAATACCTATCCATTGGTAAACAAGCCCGTTCATCGAATTATGCTTACTCCAGGAATCCAATGCTTGATTGCAGAGAGAAACAACATCCGTAGGCTTTGGCAACGCTATCGTTTACCTTGGCTAAAAATCAAATACGAAGAGTCCAAGAAGAAGTGAAAGAGCTTCGCGACGATAGATGGAATGACAAGCTCAAAAGCTTTTATTTGAAACATGGTTAGAGCTTTTCAGAAGAAAAAGAATGATACACTTCCTCCAGTTCGCACCTCTCAAGGTAATTACGTCCAAACTAATCAGGATAAAGCTCAAATAATTGCAGATTCCCTAGAGATGCAGTTTGTTACCCCTGATAACAATAATCCCGAGAGTCAGCTCATGTCCCAGACTATGGAAGATGGTCTTGCCAATTTTTATGAAGTCCCACAACCTACAATTAATATCATCATCGAGGCCCGAGAAATCGCTACCATCATAAGAAATCTGAAATAGAGGAAGGCTTCAGGAAGAGATAAGTTAAATAATAACGCCTTAAAGAACCTCCCAAAAACATCATTAGCGACATCTCGAATATCATAAGCGACTATTGGAAGATTTTGACAATATCATAAGCGACTGTTGGAAGATTTTGACAATATCATAAGCAGTCTATTGTGTCAAGTATCCCCAAGCAGGGGCAAAATCCTGCAATTCCCGCGAGCTACCGATCTATCAGCCTATTCCCGTCGATGTCTAAAGTCTAGGAGAAAACGATCCTCACCAGATTCAAGGACCACTGTCTCACCAATGGTTTAATGCGGAAAGAATAGTTTCGAGCCGCCCACTCCTGTCAGATGCAGATATGGAGGCTTGTTGAAGATCTGAGGACCCCACTAAACCTTTCCAGGTACTGTGGCGTGGATTTTTCTTGATGTCAGTAAAGCTTTCGATTAGATGTGGCACGAGGGGCTAATCTACAAGATGATTAGAGAAGGGCTCCCTTCTGATTTGATTATGATGGTGAGACCCTTTCTCAGCGTCAGGTTCTATCAAGCCAAAGTTGGCGAAATCTTCTACACGCCCCGCAAGGTAAAGGCCGGTGTCCCACAGGGTTCTGTCCTCGGGCCGGTACTCTTTAATTAGTTTGTGCACGATTCCCCAAAACCCGAGAAGCGTAATTTATATTTCTATACTAATTATACTGCTATCATGGCATGGGCGCACCAGCCATCTCACGTTATCACTGGTCTGCAAAACGCCTTGAAGGTGTTCGAGTACTGGTTTAATTGCTGGAAATTGAACCTTAACGTCGGAAACTGTAAAGCTGTGTACTTCAACAAAAAGCTTAAGCGTCCCTCGGATTCTCTTGCGCTATTCAATAAGAAACTCGAATGGGTTGACAACTACAAGTACCTTAGCGTTATCATCGACTCAAGACTCTCCTGGAATCGTCATGTAACTTACGCTCTGAATAAAGCGAAGAAAGCAAAGTACAGTCTTATAACTGTCTTGGGTAGAAACAGCGCCCTCAGCGTCGACAATAAATTACTATTGTACAAGACATCCTCCTCTCTGTTATGCCTGCGTGGGGGACTATATGTAGAAGCAGATGAAGTGAACTCCAGTCGTTCCAGAATGTTATCCTGAGGACATTGCGCAGCTTGGAAGAAGGACCGTAAAAAATCATTACATCTACTCGGATCTGAACATGACTCATATTGGAAAGTGTGTCCAAGAACTCCTGATGAACATAGTGCAGACGATGAAGAGCCATGACAATTACCTGGAGGCTGGAATACTGAATAACCGGATGGAAATGAAGTGGCATACAAAGTATAGAAAACCGAGGCATATCTTGATGTCAACTTCGAAGATATTGGCAACGTTTCCTTCCCGGATTATTGGAAGATGTAATACCACCCTCCCCGTCCTCTTCTCCCACTCTTCTGACAATCGTCAATCTTATTTTTTGTTTTTTCATAATGTGGAAGACCCCTTTGGGTTAGTCAGGCTTCTTGCCTATTTCAGTGTATTTCATGTGGAATTTATTCTGGAAGGGTGACAAACGTGTAAGCACTGCGTACGTCCCACCTGACAAATGTACACTTCACTGTTCGATTGTCGATTTTCGGGTTATGCTCAGTATCATAAGGACTCCAGCAGCACAAGGGTGACCAGGCGTAAATATTTTTCAAGACTTCAAAATTGTAAGTAGCTTTCACAGTTTTTAGATTTATCTTCACTCTCAATTAACCATGTTTTTCATTTCAATAGCTTAAATCTTGCCCATACGTAATTATTTTTTATTTTATTGAAACACAAAATATTTTGCAATTTACTAAAATGTACAAGGTACCATAGATTTATATAGTAAGGAATTTTTTGGGCGGTTTTTGGGCTGCTGTGTATAAGTATGACCAATATCGGAAAATTCGAATTACAGTAAACTCGGTGTAATTCGAATCCAAACGGACCAACAAAAAATTCGAATTAGGCAATAATTCGAATTTTATGATGTTGAAAAATGAGTGATTTTTTACTTGGAGGAGCGATTTGCAGTTACCTTCTTAAGGTTGTCTATGTCTGAGTGTTAGTGAGTTTCTGTGAACTTAAAAATGCCAATTTCTGAATGACAATTTGTAGCATCGTAGGTGAAGTGTGTTCAGCTTGGAAATACCAGCATCAATCTATACCATGCAGACCCTGTTTACGTTATATCAAGAATTTCACTCCTGCTGAACGTTATATCAAGAATTTCATGTCTGAGTTTGATGTTCGGCCTGAGTACGCCGATACTCACTGCCTTCAGAATGGAGTTCTACTCCTAGACATGAGATTAGAGCAAAATATCCCAGATTCTCTTGTTATGCACAGAGAGCGTTTCTTCGTGTCCTACAAGGGAATGAGGCAGTGGTGGTACGGCAAAAACTTTCCCATGTCAGGAGATATTGTCCTCTCCTGAAGAAATGCGAGACTTGTTCTCGCATTGTGGGCAAATACCACCATTGCCCAGAGAGAAGCAGCAACTACGTCACCGCCTCAGGGATCGTCACCCCAGCTGTCCAAATGACGACATCGCCACTTCTGCTTGCAGAGCCATGTGATATGATCCCGCCTTTCCCTCCTCCTCGAGAGCTGCATGCTGAATCACCAGCTCCACCTCCATCTCGAGAGCCACAGGAAGTTATGCTACTGTCATCTTTAACCCTTCCATTCTGGTGTCGAATTGCATGTATGACTGCGAGTACAGAAAAATTTTGTTAGATATCTCAACTTTTGATCCCAACTTTCGATTGTTTAATGTGTATGCTACTTGTGCTCTGGCAGAGAAACGGGCATTCTTCAGTGACATTGACATTTTTCTGTGCTCATCTCTACCTGGAGTAATTGCTGGTGAATTTAACTGCCATCCAGATGATAATAACATCTTTTCATCTGGACATGTGCATCGTTTGTGCCAACAAAATGCATTATTTGATCTTTGGACACTCCCTTCACGAAGTAACCATCCTGAGTCCACCTACCATCAAGAACTCACTGTGTCATCAAGATTAGACCTTTCTCTGATTGATGATGCGTTTGCTGGCTCACCTGGTTCAATGAAGATCATTCCATGTTCATTTTCCGACCACAGATCCATCGTGTGGTCATGGAATCTTCCATTTCCAGCATCAGCTAAAGGTTCTGTTGCCCATAAGAACTGGTTTATGAATGTTTCTCTGCTCGACAACGGAAAATACATGGGAAAACATCTCCACAATGTATCTCCTACACTTGCTTCGTGGCTAGTGCTCAAATCCAAAATCAAGTGTTTCTTCAGGAAGATTTGGTTGGATGCTGCCAGACGTCGTCTTCCTCATCTTCTCATGCTCCAAGATATCTTACAACTCCTCCGCAATTCAACCCCGATAAAGGACTTGAGAAGCCAGAAACTGTGGACAAAGGTTATCTAGAAAAGAAAAATAAAGGGCTCAAACGGAGACCACAAGCAGAGATTAATAATACCTATGTCACCGCATTCGGCGTTGACTTGCAATGCCATTGCTCTCGATGGTGCCTCAACATCGGAGAGCAAAGATGGAAAGATGGTGTCGCCATCTATTGACAAAATTTCAAAGAATATTAAAGTTTTACCTGGCGACCGCACGCAAAAGCGTCGTTCTAAAGGAAACAGGAAGAGGCGCAGAAAAAAGCGCGCGCGTCGGAAAAGCGAGCGGGAGTTTTGGAATCGTGGATTGGAGGCTTGAAACCGAGACGAAAGGTCGCAAATCCGTTCTCTCCATGAACGGCCCATGGTAATTTGGTCTCACGGAAAAAGTGAGAGGAAGAAACGGCCCGAGAGAGAAGGTCGTTCGCCGCCTCCATTGAAGGAAGCTGCGGACGTTCGCCCGCTAGCGTATTGCAGTTCTACTCGTGCTCGTTACTCATGGACTAATGTGTTGGAGACTTTTTCAGAGGCATTCGTACTGTCTTTTAGAACTCTGGACTTTTGATAACGACCGCACGCTGGACGAGGAGCCTTCCGGAGTCAACGTGAGTGATTCACAGCCAAAGGTGAAAACTTCAGCCCCTTCGAGACGGGAGTCATCTCAACGGCGTCGCATCGGTTCCGGGTGGCCCGAGTCTCGTCCGCCCACATCGCTGGATAGTGATCACTGCTGGATTCTCCCTACACGACTTGGCATCCCTCTTCCCTCGTTAGTGTTGTGTCAGCATCGACCCCACTGTGCCACAGGTGATGATTACGCCCTGGACTTACGAAGGAGTTTGGAAAGAGGAGCTAGGCGACCTGGTTCCATATGCAAGGTAGGTTTCGGTTCTAGCATTAAATATCGAAACTCTATTTAATAGCCTCCTAATTGGCAATCCTCGCATTTCTGCTCCCGCTCGAGCGTCGTTCTCTTCTGTAGAAATTTCAGACGCCTCGCTGGGTGTGAGCGTTGGGGTGCCATTAGTTAATGTTAGCCTTGGTGATAGTTCTAATTATAGTAAGAGCGAGAAGGGCCTATTGGGCAGGTTTATTAACAGTTCTTTCTTCTCGTTGTCTGTAGCTATGCAGCGTCTGCGTTCGGAGAAGAGTAGACGTATTGCCAGCCAAGCTGCCAGCGTCATTTCCCTGCTATAATTTTTTTAAAGTGCTAACTATCTATGTTTGTAACGGCCGGATAATTTATTCCGAGCCGCAACGTATGTCCCTCACGGGACCAAGGGGGAACGGACATTGCTCCGTTTTGTTTCTCACGTGTTAGTGAGATCGTTAGCCCCAACTTAATAATATTATGCTTTGTAGAGTAAATTAACCCTCTCTTCAGCAATAAATATTGTTAATTAATCTTAGCCAAAGTTATGCTCTGTGTTTATTATTTGAGTCTGAACTTCCACTGCGCATATACTCTTAAAGTCCATGACAACCTAGTATTTGCATTTCACTGATAATGTCAGCTTCTTCAGCGAGAATCTTGAACAATCGTCAGTGAAATGTATTAAAACTTGAAGTAGGTATTATTAAGCTCTTTTTGTAGTATTGTGTTTTTGCCCTTTATTTTTTTTTCTAGGCCCGAAGGAGTTTGCTGCCGACATAAGACAGGTGAAGAGTGAGATTAATGCTCTGATGATCCACAAAGCTGACCTGCGCTGGTGATATTAGGCATATGTCTTCGGCAGCATTTGCAGAGAAGAGACGCCGAGCTAACGTCAAGCGATGTCACCGCTTGGTGGTGGAAGATGGCGAAGTGGATTCTGATTCCAACATCTTTTCAACCTTCCACTCTCACATTTCATCATTCTTCAGCCACCCAATTGTCCCATCGGATGCCACGAAGCAGTGGATAGAGGCACTTCGACCTTTTTCCGAGGATATTGATGCCTTTATTATCTGTCTTTTCACCGAAGATGAAGTCAAGAAGTATCTATCAGTGGATGGTCGTCTATCAGTGGATGGTCGTCGGGCTTGGACGGCTTTCCGTATTCCTTTTACAACACGACATGGAAACAACACGGCTTTTTCTGGTGCAAGTGCTTAATTCCATCATCGCAGACCCTTCCTCCATCACGCCAGACTTTACTGTGGGGAAGATCATCCTTTTCTCGAAAGTTCTAGATCCAGAGCAGGTGACCCAATGGAGGTCGATCACCCCTCACAACACAGATTAAAACCTTTTTTTGATCAGTTTTTCGATCCTGGACAGTCCTGCTCCATTCCATCTCGCAGGAAGTCCGATAACCTAATAACTATCCGGTGTGTTATCGAGGAAGCTCTTGTGCGTCAACAGACTTTCTGTGCTAAGCCTTGACCAGGAAAAGACCTTTGACTAAGTAAATCACGCCTTTGTTTTCAAAGTGTCCCGTCATCCTAATCTTCGGTCTTTTGCTACGGTTATCTCCGTACTGTATGCTTCGGCCACATCACGCGTGGCGATTGATGGTTCCATTACGACTACCTTTGAACTCACAAAAGGTGTCAGGCAGGGATGCCCTCTATCCCCCCTCCTGTACATATTTTATTTGAATCGCCATATATGTTTAAGGGTATGATCTGCCAGCTGCGTCAGTTAACATCAGGACGCTTGCATATACAGAAGATGTAGTGCTCTTTTGTAGTTCCCCGAATATCTATTGTAGCATGCTTAAGAAGCCTGCTTATGTTTTTTTTGGACACCTCTAATGTAAGGTGTTTTCGCAATCTGTTTGGACAGGGGTGCTTCTGTTTTCTTTGGGGAGTTGTCCGATTAACTTTCCCTTTTCGCGATGGGGTAAAAGTGTCGTGGAGGGCCGTTTTACGTGGGTATTCCTGGTTCCCTTTTGCTTTTTACTAACGGTAAGATATACGCTCTTTCCATGAAGCTGGTTGCGCTTCATAATTACGACTGCATGCGTAACTCAACGTTTCTATGTCGTTTTTATGAGTTTCTCGATTGATCCTTTCAGCACGGTATCCACAGGAGGTTACAGTGGCCCCCTTCTATGATAATTATAGGGTTCACATAACGCTTTCTGGTTGCATTATGTTGTGGAGTAGACCTTATAAACGTAAATTCCTTTTAAGGAGACATAATAAGTTTCCAGATCTAAGCTTGGCCAGGCCTAATTTCTCACATAATTTAATAAGTACAACCTCTGACAATTAAGTTAGTTGAATGACGTCACACCGTAATCTGTGCGAGTTTTACGCGAGTAACAGTGCATGTGAATACAAGCCCAGTCATTGTTTAAGCAAGTTCAGACAGGTCACGTTTGTGCGTGCAATGGTTTAGCAGATGCTCGTTTCTTCAGTTGAAGGTGTAGCGTGCGCACGTAACTGTGGATAATGGATCAAAGAGGAACACTGCCGTAATCGTGCAACAGTTTCTGGCCAACAAAGTGGTCGTATCCATAGCTCATCCACCTTATTCACCAGACTTGGCACCGGCAGACTTTTTCTTGTTCCCACGCCTGAAACGGGCCTTAAAGGGACACAGATTTGTGGACATTCCAGACATTGAAACAAATATAACACGTGTACTTAAAGCCATCCCTAAGGAGCTTCCAGGACTTATACACCCGATCCCAAAATTGCCTTGCAGGGTGATTATTTCGAAGGACAATAAAGTAAATGTAGCTCTATCTGTTTTGCATTTTGTTGTGTGAACTCATTCACCGAACTTAATTGTCAGAGGTTGTATAAATGGGAATTTTTTTGCGGTTAATGAGTGTCGTACTGCAGATTACGAGTTTTAATGGAACCTTGTAAAAGCAGGTCTTTTGAGCCTCTCATTTCTAGCATCAGTTTGGGTCCAGACGATCTCTGGGTATTTCCCTCTTTTCCCCTCCCCCCCTTCTCCGCTTGGACTTATTAAACACTTCTTTGCCTCTTTCAGGCGACCCCGGATGTTCTTATTTTGTACCGCCTGAAATAAGAACTCTTTCTTGTAGAATCTGCTCTGGGGGCTATTCTGAACTATGAAGTTTCAATGTCTCTCGTAGATGCGTTCAGTAAAAATGAAAGTAAACTGCAGAGGCAGTCGGAGCAATACTTTAATGGTCGCTGGTAAAATGAAATATGGTGAAGATCGTCTCTGCTTGCAAGTACTCAAACATGTGACTCAACGGCCATTTAGAATTGGTTAATAGTTCGTCTCTGACCTAACAAGCGCTCAAGATGGAAAAACCGAAGCTAACTCTCTTGATGACGTCATTGGGTTTTGTTGCTCCCTGGACTTGTCGGCTGCAACAAAAACCTGCGCAGAGAGAGATGTGTATAACACAAAAATTGTTCAAATTTCAGGTCTCGTTAATTGATCGTCTCTGGTCCAGTCGGACCATCGGCTTTCATTCCACAGACATAGAACCAACCGCCCCGATCTCTAGCATATTTCTCGGAATACTGATTTGTCGTAGGAACTGTGTAGCGCCCGGCAGATATGAAGAATATTCCATATCACGCAAGGTCCTAAGGATCGGGAAACGACAGGTTCGTGTGTTCCTCGTCCGACCTCGTCCCGATAGTCACCCGTAATGTTGCGACGTTTACCGTAGTCGGGTTTTCTCGCTTCGAACGTCGTTTCAAGGGAAAACGTTTGACGTTGTGCCGTTTGCCGAGGTTTGCGGACCACACTCCATCACCATGTGTAAGCTTTTCTAACTTTGTTTCAAGAATGTTGCCTTGGCAAGTGCTTTTGTTTCTTTCCGGTCACTTATCTTTATCGCCTCAGCAATAACCTGCATCAGCCCAAATCGCAGCCGTTAACCGTTCTAGTTTATCCTTAAGCGTGGTTAAATATTTCAACGGGCTTCCTTTTGACTTCAGATGAAAAACGATATGGCTTTTCTTTTATGTTTTAATTTGTTTTATATTTTTCTCCGTGTTTGTGTTTTCTTTTCTTTTAATTCAGAAGCTCCAGCTTTATATTCCGCAGCAAACCACCACCTCTTCTGCTAAGTTCTCTTTACCGTCCTCCGGTTATGAATTTTCTTTTGCTTCGTTTTCTACCTGGCCAAATAAGATTATACGTACCTCTGTTACTCACTAATTGCCTTTTCTCTTCCCCGCCTTTTCTTTCCCTCTAGTCATCTCTTGCTTCCCTGTCCCCCTTGTATGTTTAACCCCCGATTTTCCCGTTAATCTTATTTGATCAAGTTTTGCTTTTCGTTAGTTTAAGTTTTTTATTATATTCTTTTAATGCTGTACTTTTGGCTCTGTTTTATTTCTTTTGTTTTACTTGGAACAGTTTTACCACTGCATACTTGCCAGTTATTATTGTGGCACTAATCATTTTTCCACCGTAGTCATCAGCCGTATCGCCTGTTGTAAACGTAACAACCATTTGTCACCCGGATACTCATGAGAGTGTTAAGTACAATGTATTTCATGTGTTCTTGCGCCCTTAGTATTTGTTTGCTGGAACCTTTGATTTTCCCAGACTATTTATTTATTTTACAGAACCTGCGGTAACACCATTTGAGTGGGCCTACCAGCTCTTCCGAGAGTTGTTTTTTCCTCTTCCCTAGATAGGGACTCACGAGGCTCTTTTTGGCTTCCAAGCAAGATTGCCTGCCGACATAATTTCTGGCAGATCCACCCGTCGGACTGTCAACGCTGACAATATGAACTTTTCAGTTTGGTGTCCGAACTTATCATCAATTCAAAATTTGTTTCTCTGTGACTTTATGCCTATACCAATAATTTGATTACCTTATTACCCGGTTTTAATCTTGAATACAATAAAAGTACAAATTTTGCTTGGATTCACTTGTTACTCCTACTCATTAGAACCTTTGTGGAGGGAGAGGGGTAAATAAAATAATTCAACTTTTGTTAAATTAAATAAATCCGCCTATCCTCGGGCTTCAGACGGTAATTGCCTTTGCTTAAATTCTTTGCCTTGACTTAGAACTTTATTTGTTAACGGCCCCAGTTAATTAATTGCTTATCCGGATTCTATGCTTAACCGTCCTGTGCGTGTTTTTGTGGAAAAAAGCACGCAACACTATAAAGAAACATTTGACCTCTTTAGTGCTTCGACGGGGAGTTCCATCAACCTCGTCAAGTCTAAAGGGATTGCCATTGGGAATTAGAGTGTGGACTATCTTAAAGCATTCCCAATTACATTGTATGACCAAGTGACAATATTAGGTTATGTCTTTTCTTTCTTACCGACTGTGGACTCTTCTCACTGGCAAAAAGTGATCGCCAAACGTGTCACCCGTCTTGACAGGAGCTTTCGATTTTCCACCACAATGTTTGTCAAGGTGAGGTTGATTAAGACTCGTGTTATCACTCCTAACTGCTAAAAGCCTATTCACCTTACCATCTAGTAAAGATATCCAAAAAGTGCGCAGTGCAATTGTGAATTGAGTGTGGAGGGGGGGACCCATATCAAGTGTCATCCAATCCATTCAAATTATCTGTTTATCCCCTTTGAGAGAAGATAGTTGGGTTTGCCGAACATTACAGCCTATCTTATCGCAACAGATTAGCTGCGATGATTCGTGTTTTCCTTCTTCTTCCTCCGATCTGGGCGAACTTTGTGTTCTTGCATCTGCACTTCTTTTATAGGGTGAATAGGCTGCCAATACCTCCTTTGTTGGCAATGGTTATAAGTATTCATCAACCTGACTTTTATAAGACTTTACAACTGAGTTTAGTGACTATTACGCCAAATTAACCTACAAGATCGGGGTCTCTGCGTCTTTCGTAGTTCTTCCAGCAGGCCGATCTGGGTGCGACCACTGACATCTTTCGTATGAATCCAGACTATCCGTGGACAGCTATTTTGAATGTAATGAAAATAATTACCTTCGAACGGACTGTTTTCAAATATCAAAGGAGACTGTTGCACCACTGCTTCCACACATTTCAACGGTTACATCAGTGGAAAGTGGTTGGGTCTGTTGGATGTTTGTTTTGTGGCGTAGTTGAGACCATCCGACACGTATTTTATGAGAGCCCATTTGCACAGTCCATGTGGAATCGTTTAAAGCAGCACTACAGTTTGGTGAGTTTCTCTTATCAGTCTGTACGTATGCTGATTGACGATTCCATTGGCGAACTATATAAGCTGGACATAGCCGTACCAATTATCCTCTTCAACAAGGAGATATGGTGTGCTTGTGTGGAAAGATTTTTGGACAAAATCCATCACCGTCCAGAGTGTGGAAGAAACTAGCCTCGCACTTAAGATCTTTTCTCTTTCTGGAATCGGAGGTGGCCGTATATTTTACCTCACCTTCCCGGCCGACTTTTAATGGTTCGTCATTCTGCGAATAGGCTTCATACTAAGGAGTTTAGAAAAAGTCGTCGTAATCCATGGATTGCACGATTTTTTATTCTTTATTGCATGTGCACGTAGGCATCTGATCATGATGTTTAAGTGTCTGCTAAGGCATTACCATCAGCTCCAACAGCGAGGCTTCTGATTCTAATGAGGCAACCAGGAATGGTTCGAGAGGAATAGGCCCCGATCTCAGACAGATGGGAGAGACATTGCATCCTAGCAGAGATATTTTGGATTCCAAGAGAGAGCGTTTAGATTTCCATGAGAAGGACCACTAAAAGGTACCGACCTGTCGTAATGGAAAGAAAGGAAGGAATGCGAGGCGAAGAAAATGTCAGAATTGTCGAAACAGTAAACGAATAGGTGAGCAGATAAATACCTCCTCGTCCGTTGCAGGAACGAATACCGTCCCGAAGGTTTGCCCCTCGACCCGGAACAATTTTTCGTGCCTATCGGAAAAGGTCTCCTCACAGATAGTGGTACATAAAGGAGCAGCCCTCAATGCTGTTCGTAGTAAAAAACCCCGGATCCACCACACAAGAAACTCGGACCCTCAGTCAAAGTGTCACGGAATTCGAGCAACATCACGAATTCCGGTGACGTCATCCATCGGTACCGAACTCGTATCTTCCACCGAACGAAACCGGAAGATGGATGGCGAAACCGAACACATCAACATCGGAGACACGCAGGAGGAGTCAATCAGCGTGAGCCGCGGGAGATTCGGCGAGACCAAAGAGAGAGCCACAGTCTAGGCAGTCGTTCTAATGGAGCCAGCGGAGATGCATGGAGAAAGGACGATTGGAGGAAGGAGACGGCAGCGCAGCCGAGCAAAACGTTGTTAACTATAAGGACGAGAAGAGAAGGCGACGGAAAAAGGATTCCGGTTCGGCCAGCTTCCCGACCTGCGACGGCAGCGAACGAGACGACAGCGACGTCGAGCGTGAGCGACCCCGATACAGCGAAATTGCCAGCGTGGCAAGATGTTGGCCTGAGCGTGAGCGGATCAACGCCCGCCTTTCCTAGGATTACGTCCCGCCTACCAGCCTGAACTGTAGAATGCAGAACATTATGCCTGGTGAGTGCACAGTTTCGTGTAGGTCTTAGTTATTACTTAGTGAAGCGCTGTTTTCCTGAGCTTGGGTACAGTGAAGTGAAACCCGGCTCTAATGTGCAAGGGCTGTGGCCGTTCGGTATTCAAGCTTACCTGGACCATTATCTGGGCTTCACGTTGATAAGGAGCGGTGTGGAAGGCCGTGCATGAGTCGTCCTGTGCATCAAATTTGTCTTAGCATCCATTGCGAACAGCTTTGTGTTACTTGATGTGCTCATGATCGCTAATAAGAGGAATATGTTATTTTCTAGTGCTCATTAGCTTTATGGCCTGTTTGTGTTAACGAAGGAGCATTCGTCGTCTGGTATTCCTGTGTGAGAAAAAAAATTAAAGCCTTCCAATCTGTGCGTCGGTATCAGTTCTCAGACGAAGTGATATTACGTCGTTTGTGTAGTTTGTGGCATATAAGCTAGTGTTGATTTACCTTATTTATTTACCCTATTTGTGAAATATTTATTCCGGTTATATTTCCTGATTTGTGTATTTATAGCCATATCTATTACGGACATTTGTTCTAGAACTGGACATAATTCTATAACTGTATGCGCCGGTGTTTGGTCATATTTCCTAAGCCATTATTTGGCAAACTTGTGTATTTGGTGCGGTGCTAAGTTTTACCGTTTAGGACTTTCATTAACTATTAAATGCTCGGTAGCTCTAGAACTGGTTGCCGTTTTGTGTCGCCGTAGTGTTGTACGGGTCTTCAATTGTACTATAGTATCAACCACTTAATTTGTTCTTTATGATCTATATTAATGTAGCCGGATAAGGCATACTTGTGTATCAATGTCATTCCAATTTTGAATGGTTCAGTTGGCATGCAATGTGACTTGAATGTATTGCTAATTGATATATGGTGGTGTACCGATAATTGTAGCTAAGCATTATTGTTAAGGTTTACTTTCACCTTTATTTAATCCATTTATTGAGTTTTATTTGGCCTTTACAATAAGTTATTCTATGGGTTAATCTGCATTTATTTACTCAATTCTTTATTTGATAAAGGACTCCGATTGGATCCTTTAAATATTCATTCCTTGATTATGACTTATTTCTAAATAAACATTATTTAACATATTTGCGCCATCTGCAACTGGATTTATTTCCACTGCGTATTTCTCTGTTGCATTTCAAATCCTCACGTGACACAAAGCCATCTAGTCCAATACAGGCTACCAGGCATTTTCGTCGCAGAAGGATAGCTGTTAAGAGGAGCCTCGGCCTTCAGCCTTCGTCGGAGATTGGGAAATATCCCTGTCGCCGTCGAACCAAGCAATACTTGGGCGCTTGGCCCTCCCAGCTTCGCAGAGGTGCAGGTGGTACCAGAATTGAAGAAGGAGAACAAGTTTCTTCCCCAATAAATTACCCAGTAGAAGTTAAAGACTTACTTCGGAGGGATCCATCCTCGCCACCCTCGCCTCGCGGACGAGATCATGCTACAAGACACAGTAAAAAATGCATGTGGGGCAAACCGCGCTTTTGCCACTCTGGAGTAAGGTGCGTCACATAAGTATAGCACCACCCATATTTTCCCTTGCCTGCAAGAAACAAAATAAATTATTTAAAACATTATCACTGTATCAGATTCTCACAACTATTATTTATTGTTTCCAAAGAAAATAATGAAAACAAAGACAACAAGAATGAGAATTTATAAAAATAGAAATTAAGCTGTCCCATAAGTATAGGACCAGCATCACTTAATGCCCAATAAATCATCCCTTTTTTTAAATATTTTTGAAAATTCGGTTTGGCATAGTTGTGACCAGGTTTTGCAGATAATCTGAATTAATTTCTTCCCAGGCATTCAACACAGCATACTTTAATTCTTCTATATTGCGGTACTGTTTACCAACAGATCTGGCTAAAGCGCCCCATACATTTTCCACTGGATTGATATCTGGAGATAGGGCAGGCCAGTCCATAATTTGCACCCAACATGCTAAAAACCACTCATATGTGCTGTTTCCACGGTGAACTGGGGCATTATCTTGCTGGAAAATCCATCTGGTCCCTCCAATCTTCTCCCCAAACGGTAAAAGATGAATATCAAGCAGATCTTGATAATCTGAAGTCTTCATTCTTCCACTAACAATAGCTAAATTGGTTCTACCATTCCATCCGAAGCCAATCCAGACCATAAGTGATCCTCCTCCCTGTTGCCATATGAATTACATTTCTTCTTATCTCCTGATGTCATGCCAGTAATATTGCCAGCCGTCTGGCCCATCTAAATAGAATTTTTTCTCCCCTCTCTTCCAATCTTCTGTCCAGAACATCACCGACTGGGCAAAGGCCAACCGTTTCTGCTTGTGGTGCAGTTGGAGTGCAGGTTGCTGTTTTCTTTTCGTGTACACAAGAGATGATGCCTGCTTCACAATCCGTTGCACAGTTGATTTCGATACTGGAACATCTTCAGAATTGGCCACCGCACGCAAAGATGTTGTGGGTCTTTCATTTTTTTAATAATCGCCCTTTTTTGTCGATTAGTCGTCTTCTGAGGTCTCCCAGGTCTCTTTTTCTGACCATACTGAGCACCAGCTTTCAAATAATTAAGTACAACTTTATATGACCGACTTATAGCCTTTCCTATACCTCGTGCATTCACTCCAGAAGCTTTCAAAGCATCAATGTGACCCCTTTCATAGTTTGACAAGGTGGTGTTACGAGGCATTGTGTTTAAGTTGCTTGTTTGCAGCCACTTGAAAGTTTTCGTGGAGGCAACCCTATTAGGTAATCACCAGTGTCATCTGTTGACTGATTAATCACTGCTTTGTTAATTTTTCTGCTCGAAACACGGCATTAAGTGATGCTGGTCCTATACTTATGGGACAGCTTAATTTCTATTTTTATAAATTCTTATTCTTGTTGTTGTTTGTTTTCCATTATTTTCTTTGGAGACAATCAAACTTCGTTGTGAGAATCTGATACACTGACAATGTTTTAATTACTTTATTTTGTTTCTTGCAGACAAGGGAAAATATGGGTGATCCTATACTTAAGTGACGCACCTTATATGAAGCACTGAGTCTCATCATATACAAGGTGAGTCAAAAGTCGTTGAACACCTTCCTATCTTGGATACCAAATTAGTTACGCAAATTCCAATACAGGCAATAAATAGGAACTTGAGGGTGTTCTATCGGATGGACACCTTTCATCATCTCAAATATGCAAATTAGGACACATCCAAATTCTATCGCGAAAACCGTAAGAGATATACAAAAAAATTCCAATTGTAAATTTTTTCAACAGCAAATTCCAAACAAAACAAAACAGTTCACCAAAATCCGATGACCGGATCACCCACAATCCTCATTGCAAGCTCTGCAACAGGACAATTGGCTCTTCTACTGTTTGTTGCTTACAAACAGTTATCTGATACAAATTAAGTCCTTCCATCAGTCCTTCCATCAATTCAATGTGATGTCCACTTGCACCATAGCATAATTCCGCACGACATTTTAACGATGCCTGGTTGTTGCATGATAATTTTGCTTCGCCACAGCAAAGCAGAGGACCATGTTGATCATTTCCTGGTTGGTGTACTGTGCCATCTTGTTTTGATCTGATTTTTTCTCAGCTTCACCATGCCTTCGTTTTTATACCAACTGCACAGGAAACTGGTGACTTCATGGTAAATTGTGGAACTTTCTAGAACAGGATGAGGATTGTACATGAAATAATTTGCAGAGCTTGCGATGAGGATTGTGGGTGATCCGCTCATCGGATTTTGGTGAACTTTTTTTTTGTTTTGTTTGGAATTTGCTGTTGAACATATGTGCAATTGGAATTTTTTGTGTATCTCTTACGGTTTTCGTGATAGAATTTGAATGTGTCCTAATTTGCATATTTGAGATGATGAAAGGTGCTCCATCAGATAGAGCACTCGCAAGTTCCTATTCATTCCCTGTATTGTAACTACATTGATATCCAAGATAGGAAGGTGTCCAACGATTTTTGACTCACCCTATATTTGACCTTTCGTGAGCATAGCTACCAACTTCCGAACTTTAATTTCAAAAAGACAAGCATAGGATAAGATAGGATAGGAAAGGATGAGCATAAAATGATGATGCAATGACAGAACATTCGTTTTATGCTATTGAACATAGAATGAGTATAGCAGACGATAAGGATAGGGAAGTGTCTATCCAGGAGGCAAAGCAGATACACGTGTCTCCCTTGAGCCCTCTAACAAATATCCAGACGACTCATAAAAGTTTCTATATTTGGAAAGGAAAGAGACAGAACGAGTATTGGTCAGGAAACTCTGAAGCTAAAAGACAAAAAGCTATCCGGGCATCGGAAACATCTCGACAAGAGGAGTTTCGTCTAGAGCAGGAGGGTATAAGAGCTTCTCCGTCAAGGAAAGGGAAACTTCGAAGGAAAGATGATATCTAAAGTATCCAGTGATATTCCCCGGAGCTTGCAATAAGATGGATATTTTAATATGAGGCAGGGCAATCCAACAGGGGGATAAATAAAGTCCGGGCGACCGCCGGGTTTTCAGCTAGTCTATAATAAATTCGACTTTTCTAAAGGACCCAAAAATCTATTTGTATTGTGTACATTTAGTAAGAATCAAGTCTAAAATTTTTATGAATGGAATCTGATTTTCAATAAATATCTTGTAAACATTCCAAGGACGAGCTTTAGAAATGAAGCACAAATACATTTATACATTTATTAACAAGAAAATACTCCCCCCCCCCCCGAGTAGGGCAAGGCAAGTAGCAGACCCTGCAGTCATCTATTTTTATACATGACCCCCAAGTTTTTTAATCAAAAAATCGATTTTCTCGAACGTAGTGTTTAGAAAATGTAAAAAAGCTCGTATTTTTTTTCGGTTCTCATCATTTCCGATGGAAAGATATATCACATGCCATATGTTGCCATAGTTCTAACGACCCCCGCAATTCCGAACCCACTGGAAAAATTGGGCCTAAACTTTATAGTAATGTAGATCTTGCGTAGAGGAATCTGTATACTGAATTTCACTCCTTTACGTACCTAAAGAGCACATAGATCTTTTGTCCGCTCTGAATCCCACCCCCGTAATTCCGATTCCAGTGCACCAGTCAAAACCAAACGAAATAGTGAAGGTGGACATGCCCATAGTAAGGTATATGCCTCAAAAATGTAGAAATTATGAAGGGGACGGACGGACAAAATAAAACCATTAACTAGTTCCATTCTTCACGATTTCACGTCGGCGTGCCGATGTCAATAATGCCTAAAAGTTGAACAGAAAATAACAATATACAGGGTGAGTCTGAAACCCTGTCAGAAACTTTTAGAGGAGGTAGTATGGATGAGTCTAAGCTAAAAATTTCATATGAACATGGGTTCGAATTTGAACGATAACCGATGTATGAACAGAAATAGGATAATGAAGTTTGGGGGAATAATACGGTGCATAAAGCTGGATACCGTTAAAATTTGACCAAATTCCAACGAGTAGTTTCCGAGTTACGTAGTCAACATCGTAATACGTGGTGGTTAGTACTCATATGTGAGCACGTGTTACGATGTTCACTGCATAACTCGGAAACTACTCGTTGGAATTCGATCAAATTTTAACAGTATATACAATTATATGTGCCGTATTATTCCCCAAAACTTCATTATCCTAGGTGTTAAAGAACCTGAGTTATTAACTTGTTGATCTTTGTGGCGGCATTTTTATTTGTGTTCATATCTCGGTTATCGTTCAAATTCATATGAAATTTTTAGCTAAGAATCATCCATACTACCTCCTCTAAAAGTCTGTGACAGGGTTTCAGACTCACCCTGTATACATTCTTGACAAATCGATTGTTATATGACATGCCATTATCTTTGTATTCTTTACAGTCACTCTTTTAGTACATGAATTCGACTTGAAGGGGGTCCACGAAAAGTTGATACGGCCGAGCTAAAACTTTGATAGTCAAATTTCTGAAAACAGAATTTGAAAAAGTAAATCCGTTTTCAAGTTATCGTGCAAACGGCGGACGGCCGGACAAGGGCACATTCTTATAAGTAACATCTTGTTAAAGCTTCTAATAAACAATCATAACTTTTCTATGTTCAGAAATCCAAGCTCCATATCAATGGCGGATGACGCATTCCAAATTGTTAATGGTAGTATTTCTGAAAACAGAATTTGAAAAACTCAATCCGTTTTCAAGTTATCGTGCAAATGGCGCATTGACGTACGGATGGATAAGCGTATAGACCAAGCGTGCATTCTTATAAGTATTTTTTGCTAAAACTCCTAATAAATGAAACTGGAGTTAATTCTCCAAACATAAGATCATGTTATTATATGAAAAAATGGAAGGAAAAATTCTGCGACCTGGATTTGAACCAGGAACCACGAATATCGCTCGACGTCTTTACCAGTTGGGTTATCGCCGATACCATACAGCAATGTCTTCAAGACTACAAAGTAGTCAAGATGGAAGTCCAATAATAGGGCGAGCACCCGGCCCACAGATCGGAAGTTTCTCCTTTCCAAACCATCAGTGAGCTCATGAACACACATACGAAATTAATAAATGAAAACTGAAGTTAATTCTTTAAACATACGGTCATGATATTGTTTGAAAAAATGGAAGGAAAAATTCTGCGACTTAGCTTCGTGATACTCGAATAATTAGAAACAATTATAATTAGAAAGTTAATTCTGTTAAGAAGGACTAAAAAAAACTTTAGCATTAAATATTCGTCTTTTAATAACATAAAAAGGACAAATATAATTTTTGAAATGATAAAGCAACCTGTTAAAACTACCTGTAACTGAATATCTCACTTAATGGCTGAGATATGGGCGGATGTATGTTGAATCATTGCTATTATAGAAAGCATTCGTCCAGCCTTTTCCTTTGCACATGTCGATTACCATGTGGTGATATGATTTCCAAACACGACTTCGATCCTATTACGATCCTCGTACAGTATGACAATCTAATTTTCATTCGTTGTAATCATTTCCGCACTTTATTATATATAGAATCAAATGCTGCAATAACGAATTTCTCAAAAAGAAACTAACAATAACATAAAATAAAGATGCAGGAAAATGAATTAATGCAGAAAAACAAACGAAAATTGGAATTTGAGTAATAAATCATATTTAAAATACATGAATTTTAAAAAAGCTCTTTTAAATTTAATGGTATATTGGATGAATATCTACATTTATTGATTTCATCAATTCTTTTTCTAAATTTTGATTTTAAATCAGTCTTGAGTAAATGATAGTGAATCTGTAAAATAAAATATCTGAATGCATCTATGCTTGACTTCATGAGAAGTCGATTTCTTAGATTTCTTTAGTATTAATGTATTGGTGATCTAGAAAATCCTTGTGTTGGGAAGATAAAACAGAGTCAGCTAAAATGTGTGACAACTTTTCAACAATCAAGTGCAGTATCAAACAAAAATGAATCTTTCACAGGAGATGAAATGAATTTTCTATAATCCATTTATCCTTATTTTTCTGTAAATATTGTGATCATTATTATCACATTTATGAAAAAGTCAAATTCTATTCCTTTGGCGTTCGAAGCTGTTATTAGATAATCCAATATAATAAAAACGTTATTCTGTCCGTCATCATTAAGTTTTCCTCACTTCTGACCAAACCATAAGAGTTATCTTGATGAAACAAACATGCTCTATAGTTCGATAATAGGCAATTAAAATGCATTTAAGTTCAAAAAAAAATTGACTTCAGGTTTGGTCAAGATAATCGATTTTATGCCAAATTCTTCACATTTTTCAATTTAAAAGGAGGATTTTAATATATCTCGACAAAATAAAGAGTGAAATGTAGCTTCTAATTAGCTCTATTTATCGACGTATAAATGGTATCAATCAGATGTTTTACAATCAAAACTTATAATCGTCGATGAAATAACAATGTTAACAAAAAACAGAGTGAGATGCATCGATAACTTCATGAGAGATAGAGTTCAAAACGATCCGACTAAACGAGACAAGCCATTTGGAAATAAGATGATAGTCATTGGAGGAGATTTTCGACAATGCTTACCGGTAGTTTCAAGAGTAACAGCAACAGAAATTATTGAAGAAGCATGCATCAAATCATCAAGTTTTTGGCAACATTTTAGGAAACTTTCCTAAGCATATCAAGACGATTTCAATGAATAGCTTCTTAAAATTTGTTATCGAAATTTTTCAAGAATTGAAAATTTTGATCGTGATTTAGTTGAAATTCCAAATGAAATTATTGTCTCATCGGAGACTAATAAATTTCTACAATTTTTGGAGATGATGTACAATCACTCTCATCTGATGATTTATCAAATCGAGTATCTTAAGCTCAAAAAAAATTGCTGCTCTCACAACGAACAAAGAAATTATAGATCAAATGAAAAGAAGAAAATTTACATTCAAAAGTAATGACTCAGTGGTATACGAACCAAATGATCAAATATCTAATCAAGTTACGATAGAAATGCTGAATTCATTGACTCCATCCGGAATTCGACCATATATCCTTCACATTAAAATAGGCATGATTGCCATGCAAATAAGAAATTAGAATCCAAAAAAAAAGAATTTTGCAAGGTGGAACTCCCTTAATAGTCATATCATGTCATAGACATTTAATGAGGCAAATAGAAATGAAATGAGGCAAATAGAAATGAAATGAGGCAAATAGTCATATCATGTCAAACAAGAATTGTAAATGAGGCAAATAGAAATGAAATTGTTATAATTCCAAGAATCGATTTGAATTCAAGTGATTTCAATTTGCCTTTTGCACTTAAAAGACGTCAATTTCCGATTATTTCTTCTTTTGCTATCAGTCAAGGACAATCGTATTCTCATGTAGGTTTAATTTTTTTTATAAACCTGTGTTTTCTCATGGTCTACTTTATGTTTCTTTATCATGTTCAAAATTAAAAAGCAATATAAAAATTTGTATCCATGATATTCCTCAAGAACAAGGGAAATTGATCAAAAATAGCGATAGAACTTTCACTAAAAATATGATTTATCGTGATGTTTTGTAATAAAGTATGTTGTTTAAAATAAATTGATTTTTTATTTTATTTTTTTCTGATTTGATTAAATAAGACAAACGCACGGCAAGCATAGCACAGCCGAGCAAAGCGAGGCCAACAACTAGCTTATTAATATATTCTTTACTGATGCTAAATATCAATTTTAATCATTCTTTTACTTTTATTTTTTATAAGGAAATCATAATTTAAAGATCACTTCCGGTAATGTAAATTCATGAAGCCGTCGTCGGCTTATTCGTTGTCGTAAGTGGTGACACGATATAGTTCTATCCATTTACAATTATCTTTTGAAAGGGATACACATTCCCGATATCGTGACAATCAATTCAAATAAAATGAATAGTAAGAACGATTTTACCGCCAAAGCGGATAAAAGGAGCACATTTTCGTGTTATGTAGCACTGTGACATCGTACTTAGATACATTATATTAACCTTACATTTTAAAAAACTTTAGAGAAAATATATAAATAGGAAAACTGAATTGTAAATTAATATTTAAGTAAGCTAACGAAAGAGAGAATTAAAACGAACTAGAAGAACTGAAAGGTTAAATGGAGAGAATTCTTTAAATATTTGAATAAATAAAAGTTCTTTAATTTGTAGGTATTTCTACATAATGTTAAACCAAATGAGCCTCAATTGCTGAAGCTTTCTCTGTAAGTGTCTATTATTTCTTCATATTCTATTACTAAAGCGTTTCTACGTTAGCATCTACGTGTTGAAGCAAGCGATTAGCTATTAGCAGTTAGCAAATTATTTATGGATATTTTTAAGCTTAACAACAATATGCTCTTGATAGCATTAAGCAATGATTAACAATAGGTCTAACAACTGGTAAGGAGTTCGTTTATATATTACAAGCTACATCAGCATTGAAAGTTTCCAAGGTAACATATCAAAAAGGCAGGGACCTCAAATCCACAAGGAGATTTGAAATACCGATTACCTATTTTGGCTACCAAGTAGCCATCTTCAGTGATGAGAGACAAAAGTCAGCTAAATAAAACTTTCCTTTATTTGGATTTTGTCTCTCATCGCTGAAAATGGCTACTTGGTAGCCGAAATACATATCCGATATTTCAAATCTCCTTATGGATTAGAGGTTGTCACCAAGTTTGGCGACAGATGGTCTGTCCAAGGCTCCCGATCGTACCTCACGATCGGGGAGCAAGTTGGGAATTGCGAGGCGCCATCTCTAGAGAATATTGAGAGGCTAAGCTCGATTACCGAGGGCGATGCACTTTCGGCAACTCTACAGACTTGGGCTCTGTGGGCGGGGCTTCACTTACGAGTGTCATTTTCACAGACAATACCTGAAGTAATCCGGCCTAATAACTGATCACAAGGATAGTAAGAACTTTCAGAGAATCTTAGTCGGAAAACATTGCTATGTCTCTTAAATAAATACAAAAATGCAATCTGACATTACATCTCAATTCATCCTAATACACGGTGATTACAAAAGAAATTCACACTTTTAAAAAGCGATTCAGAATATAGAACATCAAAGCGATTCAGAATATAGAACACCACATACGGATTCTTAAAGAAAAACTCTTGAAGTTTATTGTGACACAGTTAAAGATGCGGTAGTGGAATTCGTCCCAAACCCGCATTAACATGTCTCCATCAATCCCACGTATCGCTACCGTAATGCGTTCTTTCAGCTCGTCTAGGTCACGGAGAAGAGGTAGGGTGAAGATCCTGTCCTTTACACACCCCCATAAAAAGAAACCACAAGGTGTGAGGTCGGGGCTCCGCGGTGTGAGTTCCAGATTATTGTTTACTCGACCAATCCACCGCTGTGATTTCTTTTTATGGGGGAGTGTAAAGGACAAGGTTTTCACCCTACCCCTTCCCCGTGACCTAGACGAACTGAAAACGCATTACGGTAGCGATACGTGGGATTGATGGAGGATGTTAATGCGGGATTGGGACGAATTCGACTACAGGAGGGCATATTGACATCTTTAACTGTGTCACAATAAACTTCAAGAGTTTTTATTTAAGAATCCGTATGTGGTGTGTCTATATTCTAAATAGCTTTGATGTAATAAATTTTTAAAAGCGTGAAGTTCTTTTGTAATCACCCTGTATATTTAGGATCTAATTTTGGGCTAAATTAACATTATTGACAGGAGATGGTGCAACTAGAAAATTCTTATACGAGGGGTCTGACGCTCATCTATTATCTATTATGGCAAAGATTCATGCATCTCAATAACTTGATTATGATTCAGAGAAATATTATTGGATTCAAAGATTTATCAGATTCGAAGATTCACAGATTTACTATGGGATTCAGAGATTCGTGTAAGATTCAACGATTAAACCAAGATTTACTCGAGCAAATTTCGAAATAACCGACGCTTATCACTTTCATTTCGCTATGATAAAACCAAGAACAGATGAAGCCCCTTTCATCCATCCCTGATAAAACAAATTACAAGGCTTTGATTTTATTCGATAAAGAAAGCCGGAAATAATAACTTCAGGTTGTAAAATATTCAAGATATTAATCTATGACCAGCATTTTTAAATATTATTTTTTGTGTCATTACTAAAATACTTTAAAGTTCTAAGCTGTATCAGAGTTGCTATGAATTGACATTATCTCCATTTATTATTATTGTTGTTAGAAAAAATTTAAAAAAAATTAAAATTAAATGTTTGAACATTAGTTTATAATTAATTAAAAAATAGGAACTCCAATTTAATTAGAATAAATAGAAATAAAAATAAATAATAAAAACAATTGATTAAAGATCACCCGATGTGGAGAAATACAAATGTTGAAGTGGACGAAACACAGATGAAACGAAGGTCTTGTGAAGAAATGTTACACAAAAACACAGGAAGAAACACAGTAACAGAAGAAGTACGTCCGAACCATGAAGGAAGGAAATATTAATGGTCCTTCCTTCATGTCCGAACATTAATTGTTTTGAAACACTGATAGTTTCTTTTTTGAAACACTGATAGTTTATATTGTTCATGGGGTACAGGAAGAGACATATACTGAATATTTTACAACTTGAAGTTATTAAAATTATTATTAAAAAAAATTTGTTTATCCAAATTGCACTCTCATTATACAATACTCATTTCCAAAAAAGTTGGGACAGTGCAACATATAAGAAGAACTCCAACACATTTGTTTGGATTGTTGTATTGCCGTTTATTTCAACGCATTACAATACATAAACGATAAATTAGGAATGGGATCACATATCTTATATGCTTAAAGAAAGATACAGGTGGTTTTCCTGTTTGGCACGTGCAACACACTCCCAAAAAAGTTGGGACAGCACGGCGTTTACCACGTTGTGGCGTCACCTCTCCTCTTGATGACACACTGTAATCTTCTGGGCATCGATGACACCAATCTTTCTAACACCGTAACCGGAATTCTGTCCCATTCCTGTTGGATATAGGTTTTCAGCTGTTCAACTGTCCGGGGTCGTCGCTGTCGTAGTTTTCGTTTAATAATACGCCAAACGTTTTCTATAGGCGACAGATCCGGGCTGCAAGGGGGCCAATCCAACATACGAATGCGCTGCCGACGTAGCCATGCAGATGTTATGCGCGCTGCATGCGGTCTGGCGTTGTCTTGTTGAAATATACACTGACGTCGTCCAAACAGGTGCCTCTTAGATGGCACCATAGCTTGTTCCAGGATCTGTATATACGCTTCAGCATTGACGGTGCCATTGCAGATGTGCAAGTCTCCCATTCCATGGCCACTAATACAGCCCCAGACCATGACAGACGGTGGTTTCTGTACCGAACGCCTGTAGCACGCGGGAATATCCTTTTCGTCTTTGGTCCGGAGTGTACGGCGTCCATTATTTCCGTAAACAATCGTAAAGGTTGATTCATCGGACCACAATATGTTCTTCCAGCGTGCTTGGGACCAATTGCGATGGGCTCGAGCCCATATCAGACGGCGACGTTGCTGTCGTTTGTTGATGTATGGCTTCCGTTGTGCACAGTATAACTTAAGTTTGCATTTGTGGATGCACCGGCGTACAGTATTCAACGATAATGGCTTCCCGAAGAAATCGCGGGCCCACGTGGCTATGTCCGTATCGCAGCATTCCTATGCGTGACGCAGTGACGTCGGAGGATCCGAAGAGCTCGAGCATTCAGAATAGGTTTTCTACCTTGGCCTTTCCGAACTGTCATCTCACCACTATCCCGGTAGCGCTTGATAATATTATGTACTGTAGATGATGTCAGGTTAAATCTTCTGGCTATTGCACGCTGAGAAACGTTGTTTGTGAATTCTTGAATGATTCGAACACGAAGATCTTCGCTAACTGGCTTGCCTCGACCCTTCGTTCCGAATAAGTTACCTGAACGACGGATGGCAACTATTATTTATACGGAATGTAGTACGACGTCATCATTCTAGATTATTCCCGAACAATTCGGAAGGTTCCATTACTAATGGCGCTTTCTACAACGTATGTCCCTACTATTTTGGAACGTGTTGCAACACCACCATTCAAAATGAACGTCCCGGCCACGATACAAAATGTTTTGGTGCACACAGTATATTTATGTCATTTCATAAACGTATCTGCTATTTTGTATTCGCGAGAAAGTTTTGTTACATCATCCCTTTTTGTTTTTTTCTATGTATTTTGCACTGTCCCAACTTTTTTGGAAATGAGTATTGTAAATTATTTTCTTTTTCAGTATGCTTACATAAATGTTAAGAAGCAAATGTGTGCTTAAGTTTGCTTAATTATAATTAAAAAGACCCAAATCGTTAAGAATAGAGTTATCAGTAACTTTTCATAATTTATTGAGCAAAAAAAATATATTGAAAGTATCTTTACTGCAGGTGAAATTAGAATTTTACAAAGACATAAAATATTGAACAGAAGAATAAAGACCTTATTTTATACTCTAACATGCTATTTTTTTTTATTTTATCCTCTAACCAGTCGATTGCAATCTTTTAATATAATATACGAGGTTTTAATTTAAAACAACATTCACACTCTCATTCTCGCTAGCTCCATGAACCAACCAATCCCAGAATTCATTGCGGCAACTGGCTTCAAGTTATGACAACAGGTGAAGCCTCGCCCACAGATCCCAAGTCTGTAGAGTTGCCGAAAGTGCGAGGACGATCGCAAGAAAAAGCGTCGTAGGAGAGAGAGGCGGAAACGGCGCAAGCGGAAAGATTGGAATCGTCGAGAGGAATATCGGAACCGAGAGGAAAGATCATGGAAAACTCCGTTCCGGGAAAATCGCGTCGAGCTCGAGGAGAAGGACAATTGTAGTTACAGAAAAGGTCGTGGACGGCCGACTAGCTCCGCGAGAGTGAATGCGAAAGGCCCGCCCGAGAGAGGCTCGTTTCTCGGCCAGCAACCAGTGCTTTTGTGCGCATATCATTTATGCTATTTTGCTCTCGTTCCATGAACTCAGCAGCTTCAGCCACCGAGGCAAGGCTTACCGAGATCGTGTGTGAAGAAGACAGCGTGCCCCCGTCGTCGAGCGTCATCCCGCCAAGAATTGAAACGCCCGTTCAGCAGTCAGCTTCCTCACCTACCGTCTCCCATATCGTAGCAGCTCCCGTTGACTCCAGTGCTCTGCGAAAGTCGTCGCAGCCGACCAGCTTTGCTACGTCTTGGACGTTTGGACCCCGCCTTGATTCCCGAAGGACCCTGCGTGTGGATCACCCCATGGACGCATGAAGCCTTTTGGCGACATGGATTGGGCGCTCTAGTGTCCTACATAAGGTGGGTCAGCCTAAGGCCTCCTAGACAGTGCTGCCAATGTGCGTGTAATTACACGATTTTTGTGTAATTTGAGTGTAATTTATTTTGTTTCTGTTCATCTAAGTCACTGACGACGTTTGTAAGCGATCCTTCATGTTTAGATCATGTTCAAGCGATGGCGACACTCAAATTTGACGAAAATCATTTGCATTAAATTAATTGTTCATTCTAAAAGTTTGAATAACATTTTAGAAGATTCAGAATAAAAGAAATTACAATCGCAAACACTTAAAACATATTGTAGGCAAATTAAAACAGAATAAACATCGAAGCATTAGGTCCAGTGAATTAGGCCTAACTGTAAGTATATTGAATGAATTATCTGCTATTTGCATATTACTAACATTTATAAATAAAACAAATATTCACATATAGATAGTTATAATTAAAATTTGGAGTTAGTCTATATCCTTTGTAGTTTTTTCAAGTACATATTAAGCTCTAGATCAGGATGCTTGAACTAGAATCAAAAACAGCTACAAACAAATCAAACTTTATTTATTAAATTTAAATATTATTAAAAGTCTACAATATTTTCAAAAAACACTAGAAAAGACCTACAATATTTTTAAAACAATAGAAAAAACTCAAAAATGTCTATCGATGTTTTCCTTTAATTAGCTACGAGCTCTTTTGTCTTCCTTCTATTGTTTTCTCGCTGCCCTCGTTCCCTCCTTTTGTGTCGTCATCAGCGCATAGTGTCCGGGCCTTGTTATCTAGGAGGCCTTGGTCAGCTTTGGTCAATAATTGATAACCTCTGTAGTAGACTTAAATTCTCTCTCTTATCTTTCTTCCTTCTTCCCACTCGAGAAAGTTAAGCACCGTTTTCTTTGCCGAGCATAGTTCGTAAGGCCAGTTTATTAGACAAAGTTGTCATATAATTCTATTCTATTTTTCTCTCCTTTGTTTATAGTTATCAACAGCTACAAGCCAAGAACCAAACGCAGTTGCTGGAAAACACCTTGGCTAGTGAGAATAGCAGCGAATAGACTAGTTGGAAAACACTGCACGTATGGCGAGCGCCCGTGCTTCCCGCCGTAGCGATAGGCTCTTCGTTATTCCACTGTCTCTTGAGACTTAAAAACTTACCTGTAAAGTTTTGTTCTATTTCAACAATTGTATGCGGAAAGTGTCTGGTAACAGTCCATATCAGGACTCTATTCGGCCAATGCCTCAGTTAGCTGAGAGCAGGTACAAGTGACCGCTCCAAGTTAGCTGCTAAATTTGCATTGCCCTAAGAGGGAGCGAGCAGGATTGGCTTGTTCCGGTTATTAATCTATTTGTAAATCCGAGGCTTGTTCCTTGGATCGGGCAAAACATCTTTAATGTTTTTGGCTAGTGTGTATACTAGTGTGACGCCCTTATTGGTCTTAAGATAAATATCTTTTATTCATTGACATTGTAAAACTGGGGTCCGTCCCCCTGTCCTCATGCGTTTCTTGCGTGTATGCAAGATCGTAGCCCTGTCAACGTAGTGTAATTGCATTTATTTTTCTATTATTTATTGTTGAATAAATTGTTAAACCAAAAGCTATACTCTTCTAGTGCTATAAGTTCTTCCACTGTGCATTACTCTAGTATCCGTGACAGAGGTTCCCTCCCTTTTTGGTTGTTCCATTCCACAGTGTTTGCTTAATATTTGTTAAAGTATATACACTATATGATAACATTAGAACAGTACTACTAAGCTAATTCCCACTATCGTTAATTACTCTCTATATTCAGTCATGACACGTTGTTACGAGATGTTTGATATATTACATGCCATATCTTATAACTGAAAGTTCCAACGTTACCATATGATACCATTAGGACACTTTTTTCAGGGGGAAAATCCTGAGATCACGCACTTCCTTCGGAAAGGAAGTAAAGCCGTTGGTCCCGTGTAGTCGTTTGCCGGCTGCACGTTAAAGAACCCTTGCGAGGTAAAATTTGCGGCCCCTATAACGCCGTCCTGAAATGGCCATAGCAGTTGAAAAGGACGCTAATACCAAACAAACCAAACCAACCATTAGGACACGTGCTACTAAACCAATTCCCACTATCATAAATTAATCGTTATATTCTGTCAAGACACGTTGTTACGAGTTGTTTGATATATTATATGCCATTTCTTAGCACTGAAAGTTCCAATGGTACCATTAGGGCACGTGCTACTAAACCAACATGCCACAGCTTGTGATTGGAAATTTTTAAGGGAGTATCATAATGGTACTATTAGAGCACGTGCTATTATACCTATTCCCATATTTATTGATTGGTGAAAACAGAATTTGAAAATGTTAATTAATTTCAAGTTTTCTGAATAAATAATAAGCTCCCTAGGAATAAAGAAATTCTTTTGGTTTAGGCACCGATCTCCAGGTTCTATAATCGTCAGTCACGTGCAGGCTGCACGCGATTAGCTATAAAAAGTGCTCAGCATGCGTATCGGGAGCTAGAAACTTTAGCTTCATTTTTCAGTGAAGTTGGATGAGGGGGGTTCTAGAAATTAAGGCGTCGACTACTTAGGTCATTTTGCGCCTTTTATTCAAGTTATCTGTACGCAGCCCGGGACAAACACAAACATCCATGCCCACAGCGGGATTCGAACCCACAGCCAAGCGGACTCGAGAACTAGAAAGCCTACGCCCTAGCCCTCTCGGCCGGCGAAGTTGGATGACCATCTACTATCTAAAGACTATGCTTATTACACAGTTGCGACAATCAATTGTTAGGAGTGGAAACTGGAGAGATCATTGTTTTGACTTCATCTATTATAGCAATGCTCCTGACTTTCGCTGGGTGCGCTATAATCGATGACTATACTAAATTATCGTATTTAATAAAAACCATGAGTTATGCAGTTTCAACCACATAAAAAGTATAACACATCTTTTTGGAAATTTACATACGGAATTCTTTATTAGACATCTAAATACATGTAAGATCGAATGTTCTCAAGCAGCGCACCCAGCGAAAGTCAGGAGTATTGCTACAATCGATGATGTCAAAACAATGAGCCAAACAGTTCCCACTTTAACAATTGAACTAACAATTGAATGTCGCATCTGTGTAATAAGTAATCTGTGCTAACACCGAGTTGAGTCAACACCACCTAAAGATAAGGCCTGGGCGCTGAAACGTCATTGCATTGTTACATCACCTCAGCAGGGAATTGTTAACCGTATTTCCACCAATAATAAGCTCTGAATTTTCCCTACAGAGGTGATGTAACAATTTAATGAAATTTCAGCGCCCAGGTCTTGTCTTTAGGTGGCGTTGGCACGACCTACTGGATACTAACGACCTGTTCATTTAGCTGATTTCCATTATTGTTTCAGGCAGACAAAAATCATTGTTGATTTCCCGAGTTCTATCACCCTGTATCGGGAGATTTCAAACATTTTTTATACCTGAAACAACAATTCGGAATGCAATTATATAATTTGTATTCACAGAAGGAAAATTCTGATCACAAATATTAATTCTCAATATTTAAAAAAAAAATTCTCAATATTAATTCAATTCAGGTAGGAAAAAAAACCTTGAAATCTCCCGACAGAGGGTGATAGTTGTTGGAAAATCAACAATGATGTCTGTCTGCCTGAAACAACAATGGAAATTTGCTAAATGAACAGGTCGTTAGTATCCAGTAGGTCGTGGTGTTGGTTGAGTTAGTGAAGAAAATCATTGTTGCTACGATAATCAACATTACGTTAACAATTGACCAATAATCATTGCTTCACCAACCGAACTCAGTGTTTGCATTTTTGACCTCGGCCATATTGCAACGCAATGCATTGTTGGAATAGTGTCTACAGACGGAAGGACGGACAGCTGGACAAACCGAACACATAAGCATATTTTGTACGAAAATGTGCTAAAAATGATACACAAATTATTCAGCTAAGCTCTTATTAAGTCATAACTTTAACACCACTGAAGTTTTTGGATAAATTAAATGAAAAACTAGTTGAGAATGAGCAAGCTGTCATTATCAAAACGAACTTAGGGGTCGTCCATAAATCATGTAACGCCAAATTGGCTCATTTTTAACTTGCCCCCCTCCCCTTGTAACGCGTCCATAACGCATGTCTGGACTCTCCCTCGATAATTATGTAATGCTGCGTTTGACCCACCTTCTTAATGATTTTCAAACACCGTATAATTTCCCAAGGGGTCATTCACAAATATCGTTCGCTGAAATGACACAATTTTAAACCCCTCTCTCCCCTTTGTAACATCACTCACCCCCTCGCGCTAAATGAACGTACGTAATGTATTCGAATGCCTCCTACCCCTTAAGGAGGAAATCGTTCACATAAAAAAAGCCATAATCACGTGCATAAGCAGGAACTTTATTTAGTGATCAATTTATTATGACCACCTCCTCGGTATTTTGTTGAGCCACCTCTAGTCGTTAATAATACGGCGATTCTTCTTACCATGGACTTCTCGAGATGTCGATAGGTGGTTTGTCGAATCTGAGACCACATTGTGGTGGATCATGTTGTCAGCTCTTTTCAGTTGTGTCAGCTCTTTCCAGTTTGTCAGATGTGATGGTTGTGGGTCCAGCTGTCTGATAGCTTTTTCAACTTCATCCCACAAATGCTCAATGGGATTGAGATTGTAGTGTGTCACGTGCAAAACATTTAGCACGAGGTTTGTGACGCTTTCCAACCTCGGTGACGGGAGAGGAAAGCGTCATCAAACAGTCAATCCGAGGCGATCACGTGATGCAGAAAAATGGAGAGCACGACAAGTGGACGGAAGTAAGCATGGAGCCGCAGATATATTGGATTGCAGCGATAACGTTCCAGAGATGACTGATATACAGGGTGCGTTCACAAAGTTTCAAGACTGATTTTTTCCTGAATATTGGAGGGCACGCAGACCAGTCCCACAGACAGGGTGTAGTAGTGGGGCGTGTCAGCTAACCGACAGCACCACCGGCAGTTACTTCCGAGAAGCTGGAGTGAGCAGATCGCTAGTGGCGCGAGTGCGTGTCAGTGACCCCGTCGAGAACTCGGAGAGTCGAAAGTGCTGGAGACTTCCGGCGTTTGAAGGAACGAGTCCGCCGCGTCTGCCAGGAGATCATAGATAACTGGATTCTTCACCACGACAATGCGCCCTCTCACATGTTGCTCGCCGCCAGCGAAATTTTCGCCTAGTTCAACGTGGTATCACTGCCCCAGCCATCCTACAGCCCCGACGTTGATCCCAGCGACTTCTTTCTATTCCCCTGAATTAAGAGAGACCTGAAAGGGAAGCGATTCAACAAGATTCCAGCGGCCCAGGCAGCTTCGACGACGTCCCTTGACAGCCTTCCATGCGAAGAGTTGCAGGCAGCCTATGAACAATGGAAAAAACGCTGGCAGCGGTGTGTTGATGTCCAAGGGTCATATTTCGAAGACTTTTAGTTCGCTGTACAAAAATGTTTAATAAATTTTTTGTTCTGAGACCAGTCTTGAAACTTTGTGAACGCACCCTGTACATTCGGGCTTGGAGGAGGCCAGCTTGAGCAGGGTAAATATTCGCTATAAGTCCTACTCCGAAATTATAAACGTCGAAGCCGCCTTCAGGGTGGAGCAGCACATTGCAGACGAGAAGGTTGGCGACGAGAAAAGCCGCACGTGAAGTTTGGCCGAGCGACGATTGGTTGGTTGGTTTATTAGAATTTTTGGCGTCACTACTAAGGTCATTTTGCGCCTTTTACACAAGTTATATCTGTACGCAGCCCGGGACAAACCCAAACATCCATGCCCATGGCTGGATTCGAACCCACGACCAGGCATGCTCGAGAACTAGGCCGAGCGACGAGCTCAGCGACGTAGACCAGGAGGCTCTCCCACAAAAATAAGCCTGTTACGTTCGCTAAGCATCGTGTGCCTGCTAATTGTAAAACCCCGAGGTTGTCTGAAAACTTTGCTACTTGTGCCGTCACGACTCGCCACTCACAGCCCGTGACTGAGAGCTGCTCGGAAAGATATTCCACAGCGACAGCGAGAGGCGTTTCTACAGGCTGATCCAAAAGTCAGTTCACTCAAAGAAAACCATTAAACATATCAACTAACCGAATCGAGAACTGTGAATAATCATTATACCAAGGAAGAAAACCAACCTCTTGTCTATAACAGTTCATTAAGCCGTATGCGCATTTCGGCTACCTTGTAGCCATCAATCAGCGGAATCCAATTTGGTCAATTTCTCTGATTGATGGCTACAAGGTCGCCGAATTGCGCATACGGCTTAAAAAACTGTTACGGACAAGAGGTTGGTTTTTCTTCTTTGGTAAAATACACCGATGCCAAATTTGAAGTGGATATTCTTTAATGCGACGCTAATTAACACTACAGTAAATGCTCAAAGTGGCCCCCATTCACCTGCTTGCACAAACGAACGAGGTGGTCGAATTTCCTTCGAAATTACTCCATCCTCAAAAACAGATTGTACTCGTTCCATTGAGATTCGGGCTGTAGCTCCATCCTGTTTCCTAATAACCTTGTCTGCATTCAATATCATCTAACTGCTCTACAGATTGGTCGGATGTTCTGCAATAACGCTCCGCATTAACAGTGCTGCAACGCGTTTCAAAGAATATGTGCCGTCGCTCAATCAGTGTAGCATTGATTAAAGAATATCCACTGTTGAATTTCTTCTGCATCAGATCCACTTATTGCCGCTACCCCAAGAGCAAACAATATTTGTAAACGTAAAAACAAAATAACTATCTATATTACATTTAAAATAAATGTGCGATTAAACATTAGACACATCATACTAGAGTTTATGGCAATGAACATTTCATAAGCAAGTGAATCCATAATGCGTAGCAGGCGTAGGTCACGAGTGACTCGAGCGCCCGCCATGGAACAAAATGTGTTGGATGTCATAGAGAGGAATCCGAGTATCAACAATATAGGTGCCGTCGCTGCTGTTATAGGAGGGTCTCGGGCTAGTGTACGACGTGTTTTGAATAGAAACTATGAACATCTCCTGTAACATTCTTAAATAGAATCATTTACTATGTCATTTGTAATATTTTCGCATGTGCCATAGATATTTCCGGTAATCTGTCTTGTGTCCTTTCATTTTCTTGTACCTCTGCTACTCTCAACCCTTTTGATGTTCTCTACCTACCCATTAAAATTTGTACGTGTATTTATGAGGCACCCTGTATAAGTGAGTGCCTGAGAATTAAACGTGAAACAATATAAACAATATACAGGGTTATTACAAATGATTGACCTGATTTCATAAATTCATTGTAGCTTTATTTTTTGACATATTGTCACCAAACTTTGCAGACATATGAAAAAATTGAAAGTATTTTTTGGCATATTAACCAGTGCTCTCTATGTGCCCCTCTAGTGTTTCTGCATACATCACGTTTATAATTAAGTTCATCCCACACATTGTGAAGCATATCCTTATCAATCTTAAGAAAAGCACTGTTGATGCGAGCTTTCAGTTTTGGTAGGTTTGTTGGTAGAGGAGGCGTAAGCACTCATTCATCTTTCACATAACCCCATACAAAACATCGCAACGGGTTAGAGACAGATATGAATGAAACTCAAGCACAACAAAACTAAAGCTCTATATATAGAGCTTTAAACAAAACAGTTCACTGCTGTGCTCTCGTGGCATAAATCAGAAGCAAACCTCCAACCTCCAACTTTAAAACTTATGCACAGACCAGCAAAGCAGTGAACGTTTGAACAGACATTACTTGAACTTGGTTGGTTTGTTTTAAAACCTATGCATTGATCCATTCTCTGTAATGAAACGGTCGCTCTCTATAACGAAGCAAAAAAAATGCCGTTCAACGACGTTCAACGCCACATTTGTAATTGGATTAAATTTACATACGTTGATTTGGTTTGGTTTGTTTGGTATTAACGTCCTTTTCAACTGCCATGGTAATTTCAGGACGGCGTTATAGGGGCCGCAAATTTTGCCTCGCAAGGGTTCTTTAACGTGCAGCCGGCAAACGACTACACGGGACCAACGGCTTTACTTCCCTTCCGAAGGAAGTGCGTGTTCTCAGGATTCCCCCCCCCCCCCTGAAAAAATCCTCGTTGTCCTCGGCCGGGGTCGAACCCGCGTCCATACGTTAATTTAGTTGTTAGAAAATTAACCTATATTAGTCGTATTATCAGCTGTATTATCAGTCTTTTTATTAGTCGTAAGTTGCCATTCCATCAGTGAAATGGCTAGTAAAATAAAAGCTTTGTGTGTAGAAGATAGTGGGTTTAATACATGTCATCGAAGGTGAAAAGAAAAAAGGGTGAAAAGAAAAATGATACTGGAGGATGGTTGGGATTCAGTCCACCTACTGTGGATACTGTCTGAAAGAGCAAGGAGAAGAAATTGCAGGTTGACATGGAGGCAAATTCTTTTAAGAAAATTAAGGAAGCCAAAATTTGAAGATTTGGACCAAGCCACTGTGTCGTGGCTATCAAACTATCAAACCAACCACACGTTTACTTTTTTTTATTAGACGCACCATCAACCTTTGTTTCCGTTTAAAATGATAAACAGTTTCTGTTTTATACTTCTTCTTTAAATCCAAACACACCACACTTTCACGGCCTCTATCTTCTAAACGGTTGGAGCAATTGAAAAAACATCAGAAATAAAAGTTCTCAAAAGTTGCTTACAATTTGAAATACCATTAAAAATAGGGGGTTTCCATTGCACATTTCGAAGTTGACTTCCATATTCAAAAATGGCGTCGGTATTTTTGGAAATGGAATACGCATAAAAACTCCTTACATAAAAGTACAATAATTCTTCCATTGAAAGTACTCTGCCAAATTTACATTTTAGAAGTTGGTTATTGGTTCACTTTACGTAAGACACCTTGTACATACACTCACATCCAAAAGTCATGGAATAACAGTGGACTAATTTTCAAGTGGCAGTAGCATCATGTGCAAACAGTATAAATATGCAAATCAGTGTCAGTAGGTTTAGTTACACAGTGTGACAATGGCTACACGACGAGAGCTATCAGAGTTCGAATGTGGCCGGTTGTGTGGAGCACAACGTATGAGTCATTCAGTATCGGAGTTGGCTCAAGATTTTAACATCTCACGGTCCACAGTTTCAAGCGTGTACCGAGAGTATCAACTTGACGGCATTACCTCCCACCATGGACAACGCACTGGTCGACCACACCTTCTCAACGAACGGGACCAACGGCGTCTGAGTAGGATGGTCACCGCTAACAGGCAACTAACACTACGCCAAATGACATCAGATTTTAACCAGGGTGATACTAGAGCTGTATCGATGCGAACTGTGAAGCGAAATCTGGTGTCCATGGGATATGGAAGCAGAAGACCCACGAGGGTGGCCTTGGTAACAACAAGACATCGTCAGCAACGTCTCCCCTGGACTCATGAACACATCGACTGGACATTTGACAATGGAAACGTGTGACCTGGTCTGATAAGTCTCGATTCCTGCTGATACGAGCTGATGGTAGGGCTCGAGTGTGGCGCACACCCCATGAAGACCATGGATCCAAGTTGTCAAGCATGCACTGTACAAGCCGGTGGTGGCTCCGTAATGGGCGATTGTGGGAAGCTCTCCAGTCGGAATGGTTGGCAATGTCTTCAGATGCCTTCCACCAACTTGTGGAATCAATGCCACTTCGCCGGGATAGAGGCGGTCTCACGCGTTATTAGGCGCTATCCCATGACTTTTGGCATGCGAGTGTACGTCCTACAATATGTACAAAAAGTATAATAGTTTGTATTTGTATAGGCTTCCATATAAGGAGAAACTGATTATCGATTATCGATGGTTATGATTTTTCGATAATATCCGTCGGAATATTGACCAGTGGTCAATAAAAAATTTTCGAGATATATTTTAAAAATTCTCTTTTTGGCCGATATCGCGTGAACTATTGGTCCCATAAAAATTTGGATGCGATATTAGTCATCAGCGATGAAAGACGCATTCATTTCTTATATCATAAGTCTTGCACTTTAAAAAATTGCAAACGGACGGAAATATAGGATTCAGTAATGAACTTTATAAGTTCGTTGACTAGCTGATGCTCGGGGTGGATATTTGGAGAGCAATTGCCTAGAAGGGCAGTTATCTCCAGGAGGCAGTTGTCGGAATACCGAAGATAAGTCAGACTTGATAACTAACGAAATTAACTGTGATCGATGTTAACATGTGATCCAATTATAAACCGAACTTTTGTTAGAATCAAAAAGTGAATCTCCTTGATAAGAAGACTGCCCGATGGTAGCGTTTGATACAGTTCGATTCTCTTTCAGGGCGTTGTTGAAAAAGTCTTTCAGAGGGGGAAGGACCAAACTCCTAACCTATCCGGTCCTTGAATATCCTATCCTTAAGTTTTGAAAGGAGGTTTATACGGTGAGATATTGATGAATTGAAGGAACAGGACGTTATAGAAATCCGGCGAATTCAATCTAAAAGGAAAGAGGACGTTCTACTTCCCCTTCCTTTATTGTAACATGCGCCAACAGAGCAGCCAGTGCGCTTAGGAAAACACTACTTCAAGACCACCCTAAAAGCTCATCTTGCGTATTTATTGGACAGACTAACAAGGAAATCCATCGAACATGTATGTCACAGATCTCCGCCCAATTGAAATATTACTCATCTGAAGCTACTATAGATGCTTGCAAAATAAGAGAGTGCGAAATTTTGTTTCTTTCAAAATAAACCGCGAAAACGAAAAAAGTTTGAGCACACATAACCATACAAGAACTCCATTGTTAAAGCGGGTAGGCTATGTGGGATCCCTTATAAGTATACGTAGTGAGCCTGGAATTCCTATAAACAATCATGGAGAATATTCATAATGGAGCCAGGAACTCCATATATTTCAACAAGTCATCGTGACTGGCCGCTGTTACAGGGACGAGATCTTAGTCTCTGGGTTGGGGTTGTTATAAATTAATTAGCCGTACACTGTCTGGCCATTCGTCACCGGACACCTCTCCAAAAGCGCATGAGATAGTATCCACAGTGGAATACGGAGGAGGTGGCATCATGACCTGGTCCTGTTTTCGTGGTATAAATATTTCATCGACAAGACCGTTACACGCAACATCCTCATTATGAAAGCGCACTGCTTCTGCCAGGGACCTACAAAATGATCTGAGGACACGATTGGAAACGATGTGTAATATTTGTAATACACTTCAGGAGGCTAACCTGAGATCACGTCGCCCAGCACGAGGTGCACGTTTGAGTAATGTACCTACACGGCCATACATGATGTTTGCCCGAACTCATGCTGGTTGGTAGTTTCGTCACTGGAACATGTGCTGTTCACAGATGAGTCAAGGTTTCGCCTTTGTGATGGACGCACAATGATGCAAGAATCCGAAAGATTCGGATGTGCCTCGGTAATGGGATGGGGTGGTATCTTATTGACAACCGCACGGACCTGGTCATCATCCCTCAGAATCTTAACAGCCAACGTTTCGTTGATGGCATTCTGGAGTGTCATGTGACTGCTTCATATGGTATTAGTCCAAAATTCGTCTTATTGCGGACAATGCCAGAGCTTACACTGTATAAACAACTATGGATTTTCTGAGGGAACGCCAAATCACGATTATGATATGCAATCGACCATACATAAGATATGCTTGACAGACGGCTTCCCAAGCGTCCAGCACCACCTTAGACTTTGCAAAGCTCAGTGAAGCCTTTGTCGAAGAATGAGAAGGAATACCACAAGAAGACACCCAGCTCATTCGGAACATGCAAAGATGTAAAGCTGTGATCTGTGCTGGTGGAAATCATACGCATTACGCAGAATTTACACTTAGTTTTGGGGAGAGGTACTCTTATATTTGGGAGTGAGGGGCTAAGAGGCATTGGAGATAATCCAGTTGCATTTGGATTTCGTTAATAAATAGTATAGCTTTCGTTTCATTTGTTGTTTATTTATAAGTCTTTTAGATGACAAATGGCAGACTTAAGAAAATGTCTTCCCCTAATTGTCTTGAACAGTGCATATGGCCAGGAGCAGGTCTTAAGACAGTGATCAATTTGTCTTTGTCTATTTAATTTTGGACACCAGTGTATTTGCCAATAATCTTGTGTACATTTGTTTCGTACGTATTTCTCAAATTTTCCATATGCCACTGAAAGCTTGAGCAGTAATGTTTTAATTTTTAATTTAATCGTTTTCAGAACGTTTTAAAATTAAAACTGGATTTCGTGTCCCGCAAAGCAAAATATAGAAATCCTTTTTCTGGAAAATAAGATTCATGAAACTTCTTTATTATTATCAACTCCTGAGTCTGATACAAATTTATTTTAGATGATGAAGTGAAATACCGTAAGGTTTAGATAGTCCCCCCCCCCCGGGGGTTGAGGGTGGGGGGGGGGGTGGGGAGAGAAATAATACAGCTGCATTTATTTACAGAAGTGGAGAAAACTACTCTAATTTAAAACTAATTCGAGTAATTAAATATTAATTAAAAATTGCTTATCGCCGTGAAATTATTAATTAATTTGCAGTCAATGATAGTGAAAATTTTATTATATGTTTTATTATTATGAAAAATTATTGATATAAGGAGTTGAAAAATTATTGATCTAAGGAGTTTAAATTTAAAAAATGTGGTTAGTCTCCTTTTAATAGGGAAAATCGTAAAATTAAAATTTAATAAAAAGAAAAAAATAAATAAATAAAGTCACCAATCTTGAAAAACGATGAAGAAACTTGTGAGATGGAAGAAAATTTAAATGATGTAGTCTATTGAAGATGTTGTTGATAGTAGAAATAAATTTAGTCTATTGAGGATGTAGATGAAGTCTTGTGAAGATAATGTTGATAGTAGAAAACGATAATCTTGAAGGAAGTGTTGGTTTTGAAATACAAATGAAATTTTGAAGAGGGTGATCAAATATTTGGGATAAAATAAAAAAAAAAACGTTTTCGATAATATTTCTCATCATCAGTAGGATAAAACATTTTTGAATGGTGAAAACAGTTGAAATAAGAATTTAACAATTTATAAGAAAAACAATTGATATAAAGATGATGAAGCTAAGTTGGTTGTAACTGTTGGTTATTTCAACAACATCTTCAATAGACTCCATCATTTAAGTTTTCTTCCATCTCACAAGTTTCTTCATCGTTTTTCAAGATCGGTAACTTTATTTATTTTTTTTTTTGTTTTTATTAAATTTTAATTTTACGATTTTCCCCATTAAAAGGAGACTAACCACATTTAAATTTAAAAATTATTAATAGTAAAAGCGTTGCTATATATACTATAGAAAGAGTATTTATGATGTTAACTCAAATCAGTTTTTAAATCATAAATTGTAGAAAAAAATAATTATAAATTCTGTCTGTACTCACTCTACTAATGACGAGAATAGCGAAGAGGAAAAGACTCCATAACGTTTTCTTTTCCATAGCGTATATGGAAACAAATTACTACCTTAAATGGACAGTTTGCGACGAATATATTTTATTTTCTTTATGACTGAAGGTGTTGAAAATGTGTTTATAAGTGGTTGACGCCTCCTTATTTATTGTCCCGTCAGCTGTTCTTCTCTTCCTTCCGGTGACGCAGTTTCACTTTTATATTCGAGGAAAATGCTCTCTCTGTTGAGTTTCGTTAATTTTATCTATTTGAGTAAATCTTCAACTTCCTGGAGTTCGTCATTTCTTTTTTATGCAGAATATTGGGGCGGAGATGGGAGGAGGGAGAGCCTAGATATTAACCCCGTTTTTATGTTTATGTTATTTAGAAATTATAGATTTACGTATTGCTGATTTTATTCTAAGCTAAGTAAACATATAATAAAGGGTTCTTTATAAATTACTTTTTCCCCAATATTTCTTTTGTGCATTATATTAAAATAAAGTTATTTTTAAGAAAAATGACTCACTTAAAAATTCAGTCACTACACACTTTCCCAAACTAAAGTGAGCCTTTTAAGTAAACTAGCGAATTATATTTCAATATTTTAATATATACCTTCCATTTAAGCGAAAAGTTAATTTTTATTTATGCAGAAGCAACTGATGATTCTGTTTATTTGGCTCACTCAGAATGCGATATAAATCGTAAAGGGTGTATTTTCGGTCTAATATTGAGAGGTCTTTCTTTCATCATTATAATTTCTCTCATATGACATAAATTCGGTCGTTATTAAATAACACCACTATGGATGCTCGAAGCCAACGAGAAAGACAGGCTCCGGACACTGAAAAATCACCTGACTGAGATAGGTCTATTAACAATGTAATATTCATTGTTTCCATCTTGTATTTTAATAATTAATGCTTTTTCCTTTGATGCTCGAGGTCAGCGAGAGACAGGCCAGGGCAATGACGTATATTAAAGATAGACTCCGAATCCTATTGTTGTAACTTGAAGCAAATTGGGAAGTTCCATGCCCAGAACTGTCATGGCCGAAAGTGAGTGAAGATGATGCAAAACACATGGCTAAACAGAAGAGTAGCTGATTAATAATTCTTTCATACGCCGATCACGGAGTGATAAGTTTATCTTTTCGTTTACTTTGTATTTGAAGTATTTTATTGTATTTTATAAACAATTTTTCGATCCTGGTTTCAATTTCAATTTCGTTTCGATTGTCTTTCAGTTAGGTATTTTCATTTTAGTTACGTATTTTTGATTTATTTTTGAGGAAAATGAGATTCCTGGTACTTTTGTTTTGTTTGTTTGTACAGTTGTACGCAATTTAACTTTGAGGAATGGTTTTGAATTAATTATTCCTCAGGCCCAAAATCTTCAAAAACAAAGCAGCCAGACAGCTAATTACTCCACGGCTCACTCCTGCCCAGAACTAACATGGCTCAATTTGCTTCACTTTTTGCCGCTGTTAACAATAGAATTCGGAGTCTATCTTTAATATACGTCATTGGGCCAGGGCACCAAAAATCACATGATCATCGGGGTCCGAGTAACAATCCATCCTTCATTGTTTCCAACAAACGAAAAAATACTTATTGTTAAAATCCAAGGTGGAGACAATGAAGGATGAATTGTTTGTCGGACCCTGATGATCATGTGACTTTTGAGTGCCCTGGCCTGTCTCTCGTTGGTCTCGTTTGATGCTGTGATGACGTCAAAATGACAATCAATGCTGTGATGACAATCAATGCTGTATTTCTCGTTAGCCTCGGTGGATGCTGTGATGACGTCGAAATGACGTGGCCCATTGTCTGTCCATCTTTTCGTCGTGCAAAAAAAGTTGTATAAGGTGGGCTAGCTTCGTTCACTTATAAAAAAAAATTATAAGAAATAATTTAGCACACAGATGGGGGGGGGGGGGAAGCTGCGCCATTTAGGGGGAAGATTTTATATAATTTAAATAATGAAATTATTTTTACACCTTAACAAAAATACCAGAATTAAAAGTTATTTTTTACAAAGCATTAACGATCAGATATATATATCTCAGAATTACGTACAACTTTTTTTAAAAAATTCGAATTTTTATAACATAGACTACGTATAATCTACATAGTGTCCCAAATTGATGTATGTGTCTAGACGCTTCGCGTACCTAATTCTACCTAATTACAGTATAAGTCCAATGCAACTGGACACTTCGCGAAGCGTCTGGACATTTCACGAAGGGTCTACAGCAGGTCAGACCGATACAGTAACGATGTCAAATCCCGTGCAGGAAATTTTAATTAGCTATCGCAATGACAAAAAACTGTTTTAATATTTGCCATATTATAATTAAATGAAATTTAAAATTTTTATACAAATTTATTTTATATATTATTTTCAAAAAATGGTTGAGTTATTAGTCATAAATTTCAACAATTTTTTTGCAATGATTATTTTAGCTTTTATAAAATTAAAAAAATGTAATTGTATAAATAAATATTAATGCAAAGTAAAACTTTTTGAATGGTTATGGTATAAATTTCTTGTAATATATTCGGTTTTACCTTATGAAAAATTTAATAAACGGAAACTGAAATGATTATTCAAAGAAACTGAAGCAAGAAGAAGGAAGCATAAACAATTTATGGTGAATATTATAAGATAATATTGAATATTAATTCTAAAAAAGTAATAAAATGGATAAAAGGAAACACAAATTTCATTTTTCTTTATTTAATATTTATTTCTTTTCTTTATGTAAACGCTTTAACGTTCCCCGTTTTTGCTACCACATGAGCGTACAACAGCAATCGAGAGTTTAGAAATTGCCCACGTTGGCGGTAGGAGATTGTATACTTTAGCAATTCCAAAGGTTGACAGGGAGCCAGTCGATCCACAAAATCTCTTAGGTGTGGCGACTACTGAAAAAAATGGTTTATATCAAATAGGATGCAAACATGGAATTGTAAAAGGTTGGTTCGGAATCGAGAATATCAAGAAGGCTGGTTTAACTTTTTTAAACGAAAAGGAAATTGACTTTACGAAGGAATTGACATTGCGAGAAGCTGTTAAACAAAGTTGCGGAGGGCAAGGATACTTTAAATGTTCTTGCAAATCGTCTAAAAAATATTGCTGAATAAAAAGATGTATATGTAAAAAGGACGGTAGGCAATGCAATAGTAGATGCCGAGGTAGTATGCCGTGCCTTAATACTGAAAGACTTTTAATTAATTTTGATATCATATGTTTCATCCACAAATACTGTTTTGTAAATCAGCCCAAATTCATTTTGTTTAGAATGAAAATAAATATTAAATAAAGAAAAATGAAATTTGTGTTTCCTTTTATCCATTTTATTACTGTTTTAGAATTAATATTCAATATTATCTTATAATATTCACCATAAATTGTTTATGCTTCCTTCTTCTTGCTTTAATTTCTTTTAATAATCATTTCAGTTTCCGTTTATTAAATTTTTCATAAGGTAAAACCGAATATATTACAAGAAATTTATACCATAACCATTCAAAAAGTTTTACTTTGCATTAATATTTATTTATACAATTACATTTTTTTAATTTTATAAAAGCTAAAATAATCATTGCAAAAAAATTGTTGAAATTTATGACTAATAGCTAAACCATTTTTTTGAAAATAATATATAAAATAAATTCGTATAAAAATTTTAAATTTCAGTTAATTATAATATGGCAAATATTAAAACAGTTTTTTGTCATTGCGATAGCTAAAATTTTCCTGCACGGGATTTGACATCGTTACTGTATCGGTCTGACCTGCTGTAGACACTTCATGAAGTGTCCAGACAGATACTGAAATTCGCGAAGTGTCTGGACATTTCACGAAGTGTCCAATTACGCTAAGTGTCCAAACATATACCCTCTTTGAAACGTTATTAGATAGAAATATAGGCTTTGTTGTGTATGATCCAGATGGCGCTGGAAAAGCATAGCAACACATTCATTGGTGTTCATTTGTTTATAACCAAAATGGCGGTGAGATTTTCATTCGATGAACGTAAGTGGATACTGAAATGTTATTGGAAAGTGGAGAATGTTGTTGAGGTTCAACGACATTGGAGGGTTGAATTTGGTACACAACCGCCAACAAGGGTAAGAATAACAAAACTCCGAGACAAGTTTGAAGCCAAAGGAACGGTGAAAAATGTGTTGAAAGGTCGGTGCGGAAAAAAGAGAAGTTCCACTGGTAACGAGAGTGTTGATGCCATCATGGAGGTTTATGCACGATCCCCAAAGATGTCAGTGAGGCAATGCTCTCGTGAAATTGGTATCACCAAATCCAGTGTTCATCGAATTTTGCGAGGTCAAAAATAGAAGGCTTACATTCCGGTATGTCGCTCTGTTCGACGTCATGTTAGGCGTGTATTGTGGATATTTTGAACTGTACGGGCTTAAGGAAGTTTAAGGAATAAAATACAACAAACCTTATATTTCTATCTCATTTCGGTGCTGAGTTCAATTTGGGGCACCCTGTATATCAATTATAATTGATCTGAGCCTAAACAATTGTTTAGATTGTGTATAATATTAGAAATGAAAGCTTTTTTTTTCACTAGAACTAGATCATTCCAATCATCCATCCACTGAGAAATTATTACGCCAATAAGTTCGTGTTATTAAAATATTGAGAATAAGTGAAAATTAAATACATGTATTGTAATTTTCGGAAAATTATGACCCCTTTTTTACTTTCTCGTAATACAGAAAGTATTGTAATCGTAATAAAATTTCGACCTTGAAATTTTGATGAATCTCGCCGTTTTAGTCCCTCCCTAAATCCGAGAAATACATTTTTAGAATTATGTCTGCGTGTCCGTATATATTGAGCACGATAACTCAAAAACGCAACCAGCTAGACGGATGAAATTTGGTATTTATCCCAAATTGTAGATCTGTATCAATTTGTAGACGAAATCTCTCAAACGGAAGTGGTTCTATACTTAAGCAGGTTTATTCATATTAAAGTTCTAGATAGAGAAAGTATGGACATTTCCTTGGCGGCAGCCATTTTTGTGCAAAGACAGTATGCAGCATAAGGTTGCAAATTGTAAGATCTTGCATAAGGTTTTTCATGCATTTTTTATGTTATTTTATTTTTATTGGAATTTGGGATCATTATTAAGTTATGTTGGTCTATTCCAAATATTAATAATGCTGGCTATATCTTATTTTTAATTATTTCATATTTGCAAGGCATAATTTTAAATAAACAATAAAAATTAAATTTAAAACACATTTGCTTCTCAAATTTTGTGTAAACTTTTTAAAATAAGGAAATTAATTTATAATGGAAGTGGAATTTGGATGAACAATTTTTTAATAATAATTTTTTCTTTTGGAAATAATGACTGATAGAAATTTTTTTTGATAACATCAGGATTAAGTAAAATTCTTCAAGATATCAATCAGTAAATATTTTGTTTGTAATCAGCTGTATGTTGAAAACACCGATAGCTTATTGTTCGTGAGTTATTAGAACAGTTTTTTTTTTTTTAGGAGATTACTTGTGTGAGACATTAACAGTTCATAGGTTACCCGGTGTGAGACAGTCATGATGCAATATTGCCTCGATGGATGGCTGTATCACTTACGCTGTACATGTATATGTATTATTTTTGCCCATTTGGATATTATCAAAAGTGTTTTCCATCAGTCATTATTTCCAAAAGAAAAAATTTTCATTAAACAATCGTTCATCCAAATTCCACTTTCCTTATAAATTAAGTTCCTTATTTTAAAATGTTTACAAGCAAATGTACGTCTAAATTTAATTATCATTCATATACCTCAACTGTATCCTATATAAACAATAAAAAGAAAAAAATGCTACAAAAAGTATTAAACTACACCAAAGCAAAAAGAAATGCTAATAATTTACAAGTTTTATTTTTTTGTTTTAAAATAACAAATATTTATGTGTTATTAATTTTATAGAACGATTCAGATAATAAACGGATATTGTTAAGAATATACACATTTTACATGTTTAATAAGGAAATACACATTTTTAAATTAGTTGTAAATTGTTTTTAATTTTTCACTTTACGTGCTTTATACCATTTCTCATACATTTCTCATAATTGATGCGTCTCTAAATTAAATAAATTTTAAATAACAGTTCTGTAGAGACAATGCAATGAACAAACATTTTAATACTTAAAGTTTAAAAACTATAATAAACAACATAAAATGGCATACTGAAAATTATTGAAAATATGAAATGCAACATTACAAAACATAATGTAATGTTAATGCAATGTTATACACTGTCATATCAATAAATTATGACCAGCACCCCTTCAAGGCATACGCATGGTTCGCCCCAACAACGATTACACGTTGCAAAATTTGCATAACAGGCTGAGAAGCTTTAAAGCTGGTGCATCAAACGACAGGTGCACGAGCCTCAAGATGGGTAAACATCCGGATTTAACGGACATCCAAAAAGGGATGATAACAGGCTATCACAGCAAGGGTGACACCAACTCTGAAACGGCCGCTGTAGCGAAGATGTACAAAGAGTGGACAGCAGGGACAGAAATCGCGTCCCAACGCCGTCACTGCAAAGGGTCACGAGCCATTGACCAACGGGGTGAATGGCACCTACGACGACTCGTAAAAGGTGATAGGAGAGCCACAGTCCATCAACTGACTACCAAATTCAACAGTGGTGCCAATAGATGTGTATCCGACATTACCGTTGAACACTCCCTGCTACGGATGGGCCTGAACAGTCGACGCATGTTTGCTGCAACCATGTTGACCAGGGGTCATCGTCAACGACGCCTAGACTTTGCACGTGAGCACCGCCATTGGACCACAGACGAGTGGGCTAAGGTCGCCTTCTCCGACGAGTCAAGGTTTTTGCTCCATAAGATTGACGGGTGATGGCGAGTGCGTCGTGAACGCCATGAAAAGAGACTGCAGGAGACTATTGTGGGCCGGAAACAGGCTGGTGAGGGTAATGTGCATGTGTGGAAAAATCTTCTGTTGGGAGCAGTTAGGTCGACTGATTTGTCTAGAGGGCAATATGAATGCCTGTGGCTATCTGTCAATCGTAGCGGACCAGGTGCACCCGTACATTCTCACGATGTTCACCCAACGTGATCGTGTGTTCCAGCAGGACAATGCAGTCTGCCACAAGGCAGGTCTCCTTCTGGATTGGTTCGAGGAATACTCTACTGACTTTCGAGTGCTCCCTTGGCCTGCTAATTCGCCGGACATCAATCTAATCGAATATCTGTGGGAGCACCTTGATCGCCATGTACGGCAGCTGGACCCTCCACCTATGACTCTCAAAGCTCTGTGAACAGCAATTCAAGCGGAATGGACTGCCATACCATCGGACACATACCGTGCACTTCTTGCGTCCATGCCACGACGCCTGGCAGCAGATATAGCGGTGAAGGGTGGCTACTCCCATTACTAAGTGGGTGGTCATAATTCAGTGATATGACAGTATATAATGATGATTGTTGTAATTACATATATTAAGTTTATTCACTTGTCTTATTTCAACGGTTTGAATAATAAATGTTAATTGGAGTTATATTGTTTAATTGAACAATTCTTCATATCAATTGGTGATCAATATTAATTTAATTATAATAGAAAATGAAATTCAGATAAGGACTATAGACTTAACATAAAAACTGTGTTCAGTATATCTAAAATATCTTATGCATCCTAGCAGCATAACGATTTTAAGGAATCAACATATAATCTGCCTTTAACAGCCCCTCAGCATTCCACAGCACAATATCCTGTCATTTTATTTTAGGAAAGAAAAAAACATGGGAAAAACACGTTGGAAAAGGAAAAATTTCATTACAAGCTTGCTTGACGCACAGAGTAAAGAAATAACAAAGAAATAGCTTATTTCTTTACTCGGGCTCTTGCACAGAAATGGCGACGGATCATCACGTGACTTGGCTGAGCCAATCATTACGCCGCTTTGTGGGCAAATGACGGGGAAAAGAGTGACCATACTTTATCTATCTAGAACTTTAATTCATATAGACAGGACTTTAAATAAAGGTAAAAGAAATAAAACCTAGTATAGACGTTTATAACGATGAAACACAGATATCAAATTTCAGCCGAAGCGCACAAGCAGAAGGGATACTTTACCTGAATACCTACGTAACATCTAAATATGTATTTTACTTGAAGTGAAGCGTGGTTAACAAGAAAGACAGATTCCGGCGCTGAAAAGTCACATGACCAAGATAGGCCGATCAACAATGTAATCTCCTGAAATAAGATCATTATAGGGTCTCGTATTGCAGGAGGGAATAAACGAATAAAGAAAAGGGTCTGATAGTAAAGCAGTACAACAATTTAATAAAGTGGCTGACCGGTTTCGAAGTAAACTTCATCTACAGAGCCAAGCGAGGAATGAAGCGACAATCCAGCAGTGAAGCGAAAAAAGGTCACGAGCAGTCCGGGGAGAAGCCTGATGGTCCTTTTGAGTCATCTTGAGGATAGGGTCCTTACCCAGTAGGACGAGGGATAAGATTATGGATTGACATAGTTATGACTCACGACATCTTCGGGTTAGGAGATCCAGAAGTCGGGGAAGACGCCCTTGTTGATAACGTCGAAGTTGACGTCCAGGAGTTGTCAGGGTCTACGAAACCTTAAGTGACCCCTAAAGGCTAGAGAGTGATCCAAAACACCGGCTACCAAGGAATTATCATGACTCTCGATTTTTAGAAGTAACTTCTTGAGGAGCATCTGAACGTAGTTAGCAATGTGGGCCATAGCGAGGAATGAATTGACAATCGACAATTGAACAGTGAAGCGTATAGAAGGAGATGAAGCCAGAAACTGTGGACACAGATTAACAAGAACAACAGGAAACCACTATTCCACATCAGATGTTTATTACAACGTATGCGCATTTCGGCAGCCAAGCTGCCTTCCTCAGCGTATACAAGAACTTGATCAGACCAGAGAAGTTTTGTTCTGATAAAGTAGAAGAATTACAGAGTCACTTATATAGTAAAAGACAGCTA
>JAHWFO010110045.1:143633-174907 GCA_023313115.1 Rhysida immarginata
ATTAAAATTCTTTTGTGGAAAAGTGGCATCCTTCCTTCATCTATACACAAGTATCCACAGATCATAAGGTCAGTTATATTTTATATATTTTTTAGTTTTTGACAATGTCTTTGAAGTTGACATCAAGAATATGCCTCGGTTTTCTTTACTTTGTATGCCACTTCATTACCATCGGGTTGTTTAGTATTCATTATCATCGTCTGCACCATGTTCATCAGGAGATCTTGCGCACACTTACCAAAGATCCGAGTGTATGGATTGGTTTTTCACAGTCCTTCTGACAAGCTGGGCGATGGTCCTCAGGGTAACATTCTGGAACGACTGGAGTTCACTCCATCTACCTTTACATATGGTTGCCCACGCTGGCATGCCATAGAGGAGGATGGTCCGAATCATCGTCTTGTAAAATAGCAGCTTATTGTCGACGCTGAGGGCACTGTTTCGACCCAGGAGAGTTATGAGGCTGTACTTAGCCTTCTTTGCTTTGTTCAGAACGTAAGTCACGTGAGAGTTCCATGAGAGTCTTGAGTCGATTATAACGCCAAGGTACCTGTAATTGTCGACCCATTCGAGTTCCTTATTGAATACGACAAGAGAATCCGGGGGCCGCTTAAGCTTTTTGCTGAAGTACATAGCTTTGCATTTTCCGAGGTTAAGGTTCAGCTTCCAGCACTTAAACCAGTCTTCAAATTTCTTCAAGGCGTTCTGCAGACGAGTGATAATGAGATGGCTGGTGCGCCCAAGCCATGATGGCAGTATCATCAGCATAGAAATATAAATTATATTTTTTTGGTTTTTGGAAATCATGTACAAAATAATTAAATAAAACGGGCCCAAGGACAGAGCCTTGTGGGACACCGGCCTTTATCTTGCGGGGAGTGGAGAAGTTTTCGCCAACTTTAGCTTAATAGAAACCTGTCGCTAAGAAAGGATTTCACCATCAAAATCAAATCAGGAGGAAACTCGTCTCTAATCATCTTGTAGATTAGCCCTTCGTGCCACACCTGATCGAAAGCCATACTGACATCAAGAAAGACAACGCCACAGTAACTTGAAAGGTTTAGTGGGGTGCTCAGAACTTTAACAAGCCTCCGTATATACATCTGACACGAATGGGCGTCACGAAAGCTGAATTGCTCTTTCCGAAGTAGATCACTGGTGAGACAGTGGTCCTTGCACCTGGTAAGGATAGTTTTCTCCAAAACTTTGGACATCGACGGGAGTAGACTGATAGGTCGGTAGCTCACAGGAATTGCAGGATTTTGCCCCTGCTTGGGGATACTTAACACAATAGATTGCTTCCAAGATGTCGGGAAGTAGGAAAACTTCCAGCAGTAGCTTATGGTATTTGGGATTGCATTAATAATGTTGTTCGGCAGATTCCTTAGGGCGTTATTACTTACCTTGTCTCTTCCTGGAGCCTTCCTCAGTTTGAGATTTCTGATGATGGCAGCTATCTCGCCAGTCTCGATATTAATCTTCGATGTAAATTGCGGGGCTTCATCAAGCTTTTCAGCTTGTCATTCCACCTAACGTCGCGTAACTCTTTTATTTCTTCCTGGACTCTTCGTACTAACCTGTTATATTTGGTTTTTATCCAAGGTACAGGATAACGTTGCCAAAGCCTACGGGTCCTCTTTCTTTCTTCGATCAAGTTTTGGATTCCTGGGATAAGCACAATTCGATGAGGAGATTTATCTTCCAATGGATAGGCACTAGCTTCAGTGACACTATTTATTCGCCTGGTGATGTCTTCAACAAGTTGATCGATGTCTTCCGTACAGTTTGCTCTATCGAGTTGGCCCTCTTGGTCCTTGAAGATTTTTTTGAAGAGCTTCCAATCTTGCTGATGCTTGACTTCTTCTCTGAAATTGATATTGACATTGTCAAAATTTAACGCCACAAGCTTGTGGTCAGAAAAAAGGTCATCAATCGTGAAGACGTTGTATGGCTTGTAGAAACCTTTCATCAGTGAGATATCCAACACGCCACTTATAGGGGAATGGTCACAATAGTAAGTGTCCGACACTGGCCCTGCAGCAATGATGTCATCCTTACTTTGTATGACAGCGAGAATGAATTAACATGCACACTATATATACTCAACGTATGGGTTGACTCATCCAATCAGGATTGGCCACTCGTAGGTAAACATTAGTGAGTTTCCTCCGATTGGCCACTCTCCGATTGGCTGGCTGTAACAAGAAGAGAAAGGAAAGGTAACAGAATCAAAATAGGAATTACAGTAATTGATGAATAATTTTTAACATGACATTGAAATCAAATTCTACCAGGTAATCACAAATGTTCTTACCGTTTTTATGTTGCCATAAAAGGAAGTGATAAAAGATATGCAAATGAGTGTACAGTGTGGTCCAAAATCTGTCAGGGGGGAATAGGAAGGTTAGCCTGTATAAATACACGGCTGTTGGGCATTCACATCAATCACATCTCATGCAGAAGTGAAGACAAATGGGGGTATCGAAGGAGATGATTAGGTGTGGTTTGCTTTATGACTTAGAGGTGGGCTTGTTAGCAGCAGCATCAAGTCACCGAATGTGTCTTGCGTTTGGGGATGATGCTGTGAATGAACGCACCACAAGGCATTGGTTCTAGAAATTCAGGTCGGGAGAATTTGTCATTTCTGATGAACACCGCAGTCGTCGACCAGAAGCTTTAGATGACCAGGCCCTGAAAACGGCCATAGAGGATGACAGCAGTTTAACATGTGGTGAACTTGCCAGACGGTATTAGGTTTCTAATGAAACAGACTTCACCTGCACAGCCTAGGAATGACGTACAAGTTGAGCAAATGGGTAACCAACATATTGTCGGAATCCAACAAGAATCAACGAGTGACAGCCTGCATGTCGAACGCATCCATATTTAATCGAATACTTACCAGTAATGAAAAGTGGGCCCTGTATGACACTCTTAAGCGTTCCAAACATTGGTTGCCACCCCGGGACCTGGTGCCTATCACTTCAAAGCCACCCCACACCCATGCAAGATCATGCTGTGTCTGGTGGACTAGACGCCAAATGGTTCACTACGAGCTGCTATCAATTGGTCAAACATCACTGGGGATCTGTACTCCCAGCAATTGGAACGTGTGCAACAGGCATTGCAGCAAAAGGAGCCAGCATTGTTGAATCGCAAAGGGGTACTCTTCTTTCATGACATGTGGCACGGGTGGCCAAGGAAACCATAGAGCTGCATGGCTGGGAAGCTTTGTGTCATCCACCTTACTGTCCAGATCTTGCTCCAAAGGATTATCACTTTTTCCATTCTCTGAAAAACCATCTTCGTGGAAAATCCTACACCAATGATACAGATCTGAGAAAGGCACTCATGGACTTCTTTGAGTCCAAGACCGGCAAATTTTACAGCCAGAGGATTTTATGTGTACATGATTTTGTTTTCTGGAATTAAAAACGGCAAGAACTTTTGTAGTTACCTGGTACTTGATTATTTAGTAGTTTACAGTCTTCGTTGTGCTTCGCCTTGAATATTTCAATGTTTTCGAATAGGTCGGTTTTTCTCTGATCGTTGGATACGTTTAGTATGCACATGACATCGTCGATTTTTCCAAAGTCATTTCTATATTTAATTAGATATTCAGCATATGCTGATTTACCGTGCATGTGTTCCATAAATCTTTCCGTAAACTTTCTGGACGTCAATCCTACATAGTGGATATGGTACTATCAACAGAAAAGTGGTTGAGCACAGTCTTATTTTCAAAGATGTTGACGCATTTTATCTTCATGAGATTGACGCGTTTCTCTTCTCTTGAATATGGTCGAAATCCTGTTGATTTCAGGTCCCATATACACTCACTCACCAAAAGTCATGGCCTAATAACGTGTTGGGCCCCCTCTGGCCCGGATAACGGCGGCGACCCGTCGTGGAAGAAAGTCTAGCAGTCCCTGGACCACATCCACGCACAGCTAGCCATGCCGACTCCACTGCACTCCATAACGATACTGGATTTACCAGTTGTGTTGGTAACGACCTGACAGATCGTTCGATGGCGTCTCACAAATGTTCAACTGGGAACGTGGAGGCCAAATCATTGTCGTGAAGTCGGTATCATGTTCCTCCAGCCACTGCGGTGTCACAGAGACCGCGTGTGGAGGCGTATTATTTTGCAAGATGCCGTCGCCCGCGGGGTAAAAACAATTCATGAAGGGATGCAGGTGGTCCCCAAGCAGATCGACGTAGGAAGTAGCACGCAGAGTGAATGTCAGACGTACCAATGGACCCATTGCATGCCATAAGAAAATACCCCAGACCATGCCTTCACCTGCCTGAGTGATCCCCACCTGACAAGCGGGGTCGATGGCTGTGTGTGGTCTGCGCCAGGCACCGACACGACCATCCGCCCGATACAGCTGAAACCGTGACTCGTCGATCGCCCTTCAGCGGTCCAATGTCGAGGTTGGTTGGCCCAGGCTAGGCGTTGCCGACTTTGTGATTCTGTCAAGAGCGGCACCCGTCGTGGACTCTTGCTCCCAAAGGCTGCGGCTAGCAAGGTTCGCCGAATTGTCGTCACGAACACAGTTGTGGAACGTCCCTGATTGTACCACATGGTGATTTGGCCCGCTGTCGCCCTTCGGTCAGCAGTTGCAAGCCGGGTGACCCGGCGAACACGTCTGGCATCAATGAGGCATGGGTGGCCCGTCCGCTGTCCGACATGGGGTTGGGTGTACACTCGATAGACCCTTGCAACGATAGAAAATTGCAGGATCTTGGCTACATCTGATACTGATGCACCCATCTGTCTGGCACCAACAATCATCACCCGTTCAAATGCGGATAGTTCTCGGCGTGCTGCCATTTCTGCAGCTAGTTTTGTTTACAATGATTGTGTGATATCAAGAAGTCCTGTGTATCTGCATTCCGAGAATGGAAGCAGCGGGATCTATCTCATTACGGACAGGGAAGCTGATTGGAGGGGTATGCCATGACTGTTGATGACTGCGTATATGTGAATGTGGCAAATTTATGCTTTCTTCTGTCGTTCTTGTTGTCGTTGCGTGGATTCTGTTGACTTCTTCTGTATGCTTCTTCAATTAGTTTGGTTACCATCTTCTGTGGGAATGTGTTCTCTCTAGCGATTGCATAGATGAGGTTAAATTCTTTTCTTCTACTTTCGTCAGATATGGGGAAGCATATTGCCCTGTGGATGTAGCTTCTTAAGGTGGAGATTTTGTGGGAGTAAGGATGGTTTGAATGTTATCAGATGATGTTCGCAGTTGTCGTTGGCTTCCTGTAGATTTCAAAATTAAAGCGTTGATGCTGGATACCTTTATGTACGGAAAAGTCCATAAAGCGTATTGAGTGTTTTTCAGGATTCACTATTTCCGTCTTGATTTTAACAACAGTATTTTTTACGTTTGTTGAAAATACGAGGGGCGTTCAAATTTGACCTGGACTTTACTTTGTTTCATTACTGTAAATTTCATTGTTGTAAAACTCTAAACTTTCATTTTTTGTATGGGCAACTACCGCCTGTCATGCAAATGCAGCACCACTCATGACAACCGATTGTTTGTTTAAACAAAATGGCGGACAGCGACGTGTCGACCGAAGTGGAACAACGAATAATCATCAACTTTCTCCACAACAAGGTGTGAAAGCATCTAAAATTCATCATGGACTTCAAAGACAGTTCACCGAGTCATGTTTGTCTCGATCATCCGTCTTTGCTTGGTGCCAAAACTTTAAAGGAAGGCGAGAATCCACCGGCAATGAACCTCATTAGGCAAGGCCAGCAACTGCTGTCAATGATGGCATCATCACAAGAACAAATGAGCAGATAAGGGACAACAGGCTGATTCATGTCCGAGAATTGACTTCAATACTGAACATCAGCCCTGACAGTATGGAGACCATCATCCACGATAAGCTTAAATTCAAAAAGATCTGTGCCAGATAGGTCTCTAAGCAACTCTCCGAGGATCACAAAACCACCCGGGTGGAAATCTGTTCCATGCTACTGCAGCGTTATTACGGGGAAGTTGACAGCTACCTAAGACGTGTTTTGACCACCGACGAGACATAGATTCATCACTATACTCCTGAAAGCAAGCGTGTGAGCATGCAGTCCCGACACACTGACTCCCCGACCCAAGAAACTCAATACGGCACCGACTGCATTCTGGGACATTAAGGGTAACCTTCATGTTCATTTTCTGTAAGAACGTCGAACCATAAATGCACCCTACTGCTGTAACATTTTGAGGACGTACCTGAAGCCGGCATTAAGGAAACAGCGACCAGGCCAAAAGCGGACAAAAAGGTGTATACATTGTTACATCACCCTCAAGCGGCCAAATTTAGGGCTTATTATTGGTAGAAATACGATTAACAATGCCCTTTTGTCCGCAGGCCTTCTCTCTAGGACGTGTTGCCAAGACTCCTTACCAGTGGTATTTGTTTTCTGCAAGACAATGCCAGACCACACACAATCAAACTGACTATAGACACACTGACGAAACTCAAATGGTACATCTTACAGCCCAGATGTCTACCCTTGCGACTATCACCTTTTGTTTTGGACCATTGAAAGAGTTTTTGGGAGGGAAAAGGTTCGGCTCCAATGAGGAAGTCAAAAAGGCTGTCCTGACGTAGTTTCGACATCAGCCTGAAGATTTCTACAGAACTTGTATCCAGATGCTCCCAGAACGCTGGAAAATGTGGAGAGAAGCAAGGAAAGTTCTTTGAGAAATAACTGGTGTGTGAAATCAAACTAACGACGACGGGAAACCACAAATCCACAATAATCATTTAATAATGCCTCAGATGTACATTTCGAAAGCTATGCTTTCTTCATCAGTGAGTGATTAACAAACAGAGAACTCGGAATTTATAAGAAAAATACAACAATAATTGACCAATTACAGAAAAGTAACCTTAATAACTAATTACAACTAAACTAACACAAAACAAAACAACCAATCACGCTAAACTGTTAAGACCCGATCATTTCAAATTTAAAAATATCCACCTCCAGAAACTACACTTAGAAGGCAATCCACTTATAAGAGCCGATATATCGTTTACTTTATAAGAATCGATATATCGATTACTTAAGAATAAACTTAGCGAGGGGTACCCATTCCCCTACAGGCATAGGGCCGTCATCATTGTTGAGTAGTTGATTAGTTGCTTTGTTTTTTACAATTTCCAGAGATTCTAAAAAACGTATTAACTTGGGATCTTTACCGGAGTGAATAATTTTAAATGAATTGGTATCGTAATCATGCTTTTCCTTCAAAATATGGTCAGCAAAGGATGAAACACCGATTTTAAAATTCTTTATGCTGGCTATGTGTTCTGTCTTTCGTTTGGCCACGCCTCTCAGTGAGCTGCCCAAATAGAAGTGTCCACACGTGGCACACCCAAACTTATAGACACCTGCTCGTTCCTCCACGGGGATTTTGTCCTTTGCTGCACATAAACTCCTCTTCACCGTATTAACGCTCCTGAAGGCTACTTTAATACTGAAGTCACTACACAGCTTTTTTAGGCCTCGATTCAACTGTACGTTGTATGGTAACACCAATACATTTTTGTAGTCAACTAATTCCTTTCTAAGGGTCGTGACCTGTTCAATCTTCAGGTGTCTACTGATCTTTGTGGTCATTCGGTCGACCATTTTACTTTCAAAACAGGATTTTATTAAAGTTTAGTTGTAATTAGTTATTAAGGTTACTTTTCTGTAATTGGTCAATTATTGTTGTATTTTTCTTATAAATTCCGAGTTCTCTGTTTGTTAATCACTCACTGATGAAGAAAGCATAGCTTTCGAAATGTACATCTGAGGCATTATTAAATGATTATTGTGGATTTGTGGTTTCCCGTCGTCGTTAGTTTGATTATTGTGTCCACAGTTTCTTGGCTGTTTTCTCTTATAACTGGTGTGTGTTTGTGTGTTTTTTGTAGTTTCCTGATTTTATTCTCGAAGAGTGGAATAAACATGCCTTGCAGAACTGTGATAATCCTTTTGCTTCGATGACTGGAAGAACTAAGGCTGTAATTGAAGCTAAGGGTGGAATTACAAGATACTAATATATTGAAATGTTTCTTTTCCACAGAAAAGTTGTTTGAGTTCAAAGTTTTTTCTCAGGAAAGCACTGAGTTGATACTTTTTCCCAAGGTGGTGTATTACGTTTCATTTTTTATTTTGTATCCAATTAAATGTATTGACATTAAATTATTGTACATTATAGATTAGACTCAGGGATTCATTAAAACATTATTGTTTTTGCATTTTCAATTCAAATATAATTTTTCTGTAACTTTCCTTTCCCTTATCAATAATAAGTTCATTCTTTTTGCCAGGGGTTGTAGATAATCACAAAGGAGAAAAGGGAAGGAAAAAATCCGTGACTTGGAAATGAACCAGGTGCCCGGCCTTTCGCTAACGCCTCTTTTACCAATTGAGCTACCGCCGACAGTGAATCGCCAGGATGTTACAATATGTCCAAATGGACTTCTCTGAAATCACAAATTAGTTCACAAGAATTTTTCTTCCCTTTACTCCTTTGTAATTATGATATGTTTGAAGTATATCTTCAGTTCATTGTCATCTTCGCTTTGAATCGTTCGTTATCGGAATGTAACTTTCAACAACTGAAATTAAATTTAAGGATAAAGAAATCTGTTCAAAAAATAAGGTCGATATTAATAACAACTACAAGCCATTTGGCGTTGATTCTTGTTGGCGAGATTCTTGTTTGAGGTGTCGTCGGATGCAATCCTTTGGGCGGGGTCCTTGTACGTCTGAGTCAATTATTACATTAGTTAGATACATAAAACCACTGGAAACTCAAATAAAACGTTTATACAAAATCAAACAAAAACTTGAATAAGTGAAATGAAGCAACTGAATCGCGAATTCCATTTTCTTGCCAGAAGATTGCCACCTACGACTATTGGCCACGATTCACTTCTCTTTCCATCAGATTTCCCCGGCAACAGTTCAGACACAGATTCAATAAAATGAATAACTAGTTCATGTTAAGAGACGAGATGGAGTTCAGAATTTTAGTTCCAAAATTTACAACAATCTAATAAAATAAACAGTCGTTAACATTATTTAAATGCTCAATATTCATAGCTTTATGACTATTATACCCCAAATCACTAATAAAATATCACCTTAATCTTTCATTTATACATTTTAATAGAATCCACTTCTCAAACTTTTTTCCACTTTTCACCGAGCAAATATTTTCGTGATCCTGTATGTAGAGTTATACAGGATTTTTCATAATTGGTGTGCCGTCTTTAGGTCCAAATAACGACTCAAGGGGAACAGATTGGGGGGAAATGAATATTGATTATTTGGTTTTAATATCCCCTAATTCAGAATAAAAACATTCCGCGTCCCTGGGGGTGAAGGGGTAAATTTTGAAAATTTTAATTTTGTAGGGGTAGGGGTTAGACCCCATGTGTTATTTAGAAAGTTGTAGAGCACCATGTAAAATGTGTGTTTAGCAGAAAACCCGGTGAAAAATCTCATCCCCTGCCCTTTATCGAGTGGGTAAAGTAAAGGTAAGGCTAGCTAATGTAGTCAAAAACAGAAAAACTCATTAGAAACTTATTAGAACTTTATTACATATTAGAAAACAGTACATTTGAAAATGAATGAGAAAGAATGAGTCGTTACCCTGAAAAGCTAATGGGCTATAATTTTTTTTTTCATTCATTCTCATTAAATTTCCAAATGTAGGCCCTACTGTTTTCTAATAAGTATGGTTTTGTCCACATCGGCTAGCCATACCTTTCACTTTACCCATTCGATAAAGGGCAGGGGATGAGATTTTTTCACCGGGTTTTTTGCTAAACCCACATTTTACATGATGCTCTATAACTTTCTAAATAACACATGGGGTCTAACCCCTACCCCTACAAAATTAAAATTTTCAAAATTTACTCCTTCACCCCCAGGAACGCGAAATATTCTTATTCGGAATTAGTGGACATCAAAACCAAATAATCAATATTCATCCCCCCCCCCACCTGTTCCCCTTGAGCCGTTATTTGGACCTAAAGACGGGACACCAATTATGAAACACCCTGTATAAATTAGTTATAATTTAGGTATATATAAAATTACCAAAGAAATTTATTTGAAAGCAATTCCTTGGTAAACATACGAATATAATTTTAGTTGCGCGACCCCTTCGTCTGCAATTTGGCTGCAGGTTATTCATGAAGGATGTGTATCCTTGTAAAATTTGTTTTTGCCAATTTCAAATAAAGGTACGTACATGACTATACATTTTTAAAAAATTGCGATATTAATCTGTCGATGATCTCCGAGCCAAAACAATAATAATCTGAGTTCTTGATAAGTTCAGCAATCGATAATAAAATTCTTTCCATTTATTTGTGATAACGCCAGTTCTATTAGCATCTAAATATCACACTTAATCGTAAAATAATAAAGTCCGTCTACATATGTCAGAATTTTTAAATATTTTTTAAATATCTCGGGAATGAAATTTTACAAAAGCACACCTTTTAAAAATACATGTAAATAATTAAAATATTGAGAAATCGATTAATTAATTTATTTAAATAATTTTTAATCACTGATATTAAAGAAATTCTGTTCTATTTAAATTTTGATAATGCAAAAATCTTAAGGAAATGGATTTTATTAGTCATTCACAGAAAGAAACAGGCAAATATTTTGTTTTTTAGTAATGCACAGGCAAACAATACTGAATGATTATTAACAACTTTCGGAATAAACAACATTCTTCTCTTATCTTTAGAGCGGGGAAATTCTTGTCTAGTTTGAAGAGTGTTTTGAAACTCGAATAACAGGATGCGCATATACTCTCTTTCGTTTCAGAGAAATAGAAATTTCTAAAAGAGCGTATAATATTGTTATCATTAAGAATTCATGTTTGTTATTGCTTTTCTAAAAGCAATAATGAAATTTTACTACGTATTTAAGAGATATCCGAAGATAAATAGGTATTCGAGCTTAAGTTATGAGAAATTTTTCATATTTACAAATTTTTTTATATTACAAATACATATGCGTAATCCAGTTTTTATTAAAATGCGAGCTTGTTGTTTAAATATGTTCCAGCAACACACAATCCATAATGATCATTTCTAAAATTCAAATCAAATGAATCAAGCTGCAACAAGAAAACAAAAATACAACACTACGCCTTAATCCTGCTGATAAGGTAGGCAGCACTTAGAAAGAAAGAACGACGACATCAAACCTCATTTGCTCTACATACAACCCTTGTTTTATCCACTTTCATTCTTTTTCATACAGATTGGCGTTTTATTTAAACTTTGAAACCTATATAATCTCAGGTATTACTCTGCTTTATCCCACCAGAGTTTCTTTGGCCTTCTCTCCCACACTTTCCATTCATACGGCAGCTTTAATTAGCAGTTGATCATTCTTTCGTTCCATATGCAGAAACCACCTGAAAGCAGACTTAAGGATTACATCCACTACATTTCTGTTTACTTCACACATTCTCTTACCGGAACACGGTGTCATCTACTTATGCTATCACACCTCTTAAAAATATTATTTCCATAGTCGTCATGTGTTTCACATGCTTCTCGTGTAACGTCCAAATTTCACTTCCATAAGTTAATGTTAGTAACAACACTTTTAGTGCTATTTAATGCCATTTTTGCACACTGATAAATTCTTATTCCTTGCCCATCCCAGAGCACTCGTTACTTCCGGCCCAGCTCTCAAACATACTTCCTAAATACACAAATTCTTTCACTTGGTCCAGACGTTTTCCAAAAACTCATGTTTAATAGTTTTGCGAACTATGCCGCTCTCAAACACAAGCGCCTTCATTTTCTCAAATTGATTCAAAAGATAATCTTTGGTTTTCACACACATCATTCAACCTTTCTGTCAGCACACACACACCAATTTCACTCTGAGGGAGGACAGTATGATCTGCATATAAAAAACAGCACATTCTTTCATCGCTTACTTTCACGCAAGGCATCACCTTCGTGGACACAAAGTTTTTATGATGAAGGGGCCTGAGTGCCTTTCTAATGCTAAGTGTTATGCTTTGTAGGGACACCGAAGCCAGACAATTACTTGAGGGATCTGGTCAGTTCTGGAGCCGCTCAAGGAGCCGCTGTTCAGAGTGAAGAATTGTAGGATTTCATTGTGACCAATAGGTCCATCCGCGCATTTAATCTGCATAGCGACTCATCTTCTGACGAAAGGGGGATTCTAGTGGTTGAAGGGAGGACGTCGTTCCTCCTCGGAACTTCAGCTACAGAGTTAGGCTATGCCTATATTCCCCCCTAACCCTTGTACCCATGTGCATAACTGCGGGGTCTCTGTGATGGGTGGAGAGCGAGGAGACTGAAGTTTCTTTCCCTTCTTATGGACAACAAGAATGAATGTCACGCAGCGATGATGGCGAGAGCCTTGATGAAGATGAAAGATGCGAGCGCGAGAGCGTCGTCTGCTCCGAACAAGAAGGCGCGATGCCATCTATTGGGAAAATAAGCAACAGGGGGCAAAGGAGCGGAATTTTCCATAATAGTAATGGAAAAAGCGCGCAGCGGGAGCGTCGTGGTGTAGAGGGCGTGGTGACGACAGCTGAGCGCGGGAATAATGAAAATAGAGGAGAAGTGGACCCGAACTTGAACCGTAAGGACGTAAATCTCCATCGTCCAGCTTTTGAGTTTAAGACTCGAAATTCTCGGCCTGCATTTAGGCGAGAAAGAGATTCTCTCTGGAGAGAGAAGAGTGGCAGAAGAAGCCAACAGCATCGAGGGAACAAAATATTTAATGATAATATAAACTTTCCAGACTTTTACAGTGATACTCGGCCCAAGGAAAACGACTGGCGGATATCGCTTCAGCGTTTAGACGACGACCGACTGTGCGTGCTATCATCATTAGCTATATCGGAGGCGACGGAGTCCGGAGCCCACGCCGTACAAGGAGAAGGCTCGCACCGACAAGGGATCCGACCATTAGCAGCCAGCGTAGTGAGTCGCTTCACCAGTGCCCTACTACAGCAGGTCACCTTCTCAGAGGTTATTGTGACTGGTTTATTGTACAACGTCTTCACGACCTCGGCGGCAGGAACGGTGACGGTGGTTGACGGACTTCCTAAGGAAGCAGTGCGAATTTTGGGAGAGGATTTCGCCGCACTCACGGACGCCAGCTGCGATCCATTACGCCTCGTAGCTCCGTGGACGATAAGAGCCTTCGCTGCGGAAGGCCTCGGCTATCTTGGCCCATAATTCAGGTAGGACCACTACTCTCTCTATTATTCCCTTTTAGTCTGCTCAGCCTTATGCTTGTCAAGAATGGTGTCGTCACCTTAGAGCCCTATTCACTAGTTATTTGTTGTCCTATAAATGATGCGTCTAATGTAAGCGTTTTCTTTGAGCCTAAATTTCATATCTCAGACCCAATTCTTTTTTTGTTCGTTATAGTGCCGCCCGCAGCGGAGCCTCGTACGCTTTGCGTTGCCGTTTCTTTACGGTAGGCAAATTTTTCCGTTTCTCACTATACGGCAAGCCAGCCAAGCCAGCGAGCGAGGTGTTCAGCAGACTGGACTGATTAATGGGATTGAAAACCAGTTCGGATGAGAGGAGCATACCCAGAGTAATTCCGGAAATTATGGACTCTAAATTTTCGCACTTAAATAATTTTTTTTTTTTTTGTATCTTAAGCTACAAGCGCTAGTCATATTCGTTAAATTGAATGTGTTCATGTATTGATTACGCTTATGCCTCAGTACTTTGCAAGGCCACGAGCCTTTGTAAAATAATACTTATCATTTCTTTTTTTTTATTATAATTCCCTTTAAGTTCTTGGGAATTATTCCTAATTTAATTACTTTAGGGCAGGGGTGGGCAACCTACGGCCCGCGGGCCACATGCGGCCCGTGAAGGCTTTTTATGCGGCCCGCCAAGAGTTTATAAGTTTCCAAATTTTTTTCCGTTGTTCAAAATTTTATTCGTTTTAAACATTTCTTTTTAGTGTTTCAGTGTTTCAAATTATTGGAAATAACTTGTTCAATTCAAATAAAATAATTCCAATAGTAATAGTCAAATACTGGAGACTTTATGACCGCGGTTTCACCATCCAAGTAAGAACCAATAGAATTGCAGAAGTCTATTTAAACCGCGGTTTCGCCATCCAAGTAAGAACCAATAGAATTTTCGTGCATCCAATTTTCGTACTATAAATTCTCCGAAGCCGACAAACATTTTTCATATTTTCTGAAAACAGATTATAGCTGCCGCCACATAAATTGAACGATCGAGGCCAACGAGAAAGACAGGCCTCGAAGCGGAAAAGTCACCTGACCAACTGGGTCCGAACAACAATCCAACCTTCATTGTTTCCAACAAACAAAAAAATACTGATTGTTAAAATCCAAGATGGAGACAATGAAGATTGGATTGTTGTTCAGAACCAGTTGGTCAGGTGACTTTTCCGCTTCTCGTTGGCTTCGTTGAACGACAGGATGACGTCATTCCTAACGCCAGCCAATAGACGTTAACGGGAAGTAAATCGCTTAGCTATTCTATGAAACATCCGCTTTCGTTTTCGAAACATTGTTTTCGTATTTATATTTAGTTTCTACTTTCGTTTTTTCTTTTAAATAGATAAATGAAATTAATAAATTAAAAAATGACGCAGAATAGTTGATTATATTATGACTTTTAATCATGGATATTAATTAGAAACTGGATGGCTCACGCCTATGGGCTGAAAGTTGAAGATGCGTAACCAAAAAGATAATCGGAAGTCCGGGGTCCAGACAGTAGTACACGATAAGAACGGGGAGAATTCTTTCAGCAACTGTATTTCATAGGCTTGGCTAACGAGAGGAGTATCAAGAAATTCATCTGTCTTAAATTGCTAACGAGAGAAGGACTAAAAAAATATTGAATAAATATACTTGAAATAACATATAACAGGAAATTTATCTTTTTATTTTAGTATAATGTAACATATGGATAAAAATCTATAACGTTGCGCGTGTATTTTCGGTGGAAATTTCATACTGTTCAGATCGTCGTTTCCTACCATCGATCTCAATACAAAACGAGATAGAAGAAAGAGAAGTACGGTACTGTGTGTATATTCAGTGAAAGTTTTAACATTTAATGTTTTTACAATGAAAGCCATGCAAATTATTTTTATAAAAAATCTGAGCCATGATTTGATTTACATGGAATACTTCGGGACTTTTATCTGTTGGCTTTGTATAATTCATAACATTTATTCTACTACATTTATTAGTTTCTAATTAATATCCATGATACGTATGCGAAATTTTTTTTTCACAGATCGGTCTATCGCTGTATCGAAAAGAATAAACATTGAAAACAATTGCTGTGGATCATTTAATTTTTCAAATTATCTCTTAAAATTAATTTCATGATTACATTTTATAATACATAACCAAATTCATGTAAAATTGTAAATTACAGGTGAGAAATTATTTTTAAAATCAAGTTATGAAATTTTTAAAATTAATTATGACTGGTATTTAATAAAAATATTGTCACCTTTGGAGTTAAAAATAATTTAAGTATATTAACACAATTAATTATAAAAGTTGTTTTAAAATTTTAATTTATTAATCATATAATAACATTAAAAAATATGTAAACTACAGAGATATTTTCAGTTGATTTTATGTAACATTTACCATAAATAAACCATTGAAATGATTTGAGAACTATTTACATTATCTTTTATCCATTATAATATATATATAAAAAAATCATTTTTGATTTGTATGGTTTAAAAATAAAAAATGGTTCGGCTCATTTTTGAAATTACATTTTTAATAGAAACATTACTGTTGTACCCATAAATAAATAAAAACGTAATTTCAAAATTGAGTCGAACTTGCCTTTTAATTTTTCAACCATACAACTCTAAAAATGATTTTAAAAATATTATAAAGGATAAAAAATCATTTATATAAAATCTGCGACGGTGGACGTTGTCACAACAAAGAAAAAATCTAACAATAGGTTATTTCCCAATTATACAAACGGGTGGGTTCGCTTCTAGTAATGTATATAATTCTCAAATCATTTCAACGATGAGGATTTTACTTTCAAATTTCTACTTTGATTCATATAATTTTACAGTAAGAACAAAATGAAATGAAAATAAACATTTGAAATAATTTTCAGCTCGTTTTATTCCAACTAATTATTAAAAAATGGTTTTTTTAAATTTATTAGAAAAGGTAAGCTCTGTATACTAAATAATATCAATAGAATATAAATTCTTTATGCTGCTGAGATCAGCTGAGATCATCGATCTCAATACAAAACTGTCTTGTGTTGAGAACGATGGATGAGATCCGTCCCCGAATTTATCGATTTTATTGCCTGCTTACCAGGCAATTTTGGTTACGGATTCCTCCCATAGGCGTGAGCGATCCAGTTTCTAATTCATATCCATGCTTTTAATAGGCTTTTCACGTTTCAACGATATCTCCACCATTACTATAGTAGAAAAAGTGCGTCATAGGTAAAAATCCAGACAAACCAAATTGATGAGATGACTTACTGCGCATGTCAAAAAGATCGTTCAACTTACGTGGCGGCAGCTATAGTCAAGGAAACTTTGCTCATTTCCCAATTCTGCAAAGTTAAACGGTTTTGTCCTAATATTATGGAAAATATAGCCAACAGCTTCACAAAGTAAATGCTGAATTCGGAAGACGATTTGCGGTCTTCAAATCAATGGAATCGTAATTCCATATTTTGACATCACTCTATAACTGTGATGCTGAAATAGCACCCATACCTCTCCAAACAGAGCTCATCGACATGCAGGCAGACAGTGCACTGAAAGCACACTTTTGTTCATAAAATCTGTTACAATTCTATACAAATCTGAAAGAAAACTCTTCCAAAATTGAAAGATTTCGCAAGAAAAATGTTCGTAATATTTGCCTCCACGCACATATGCGAATAGACTTTTTCTGGTATGAAAATAAGTCCAAGAACAAATCACTACTGACAAATGAAAACCTACAGGCCGTTCTGCGCAATAATAGTAGCCATTTCACACCTGATTTCAATAAACTTGTCGCTGACTGTGGATACCTTCAAACTTCACACTAATAAATAGTGACTATTATATATTTGTCATTGATTATAATAGCATGTTCGTAAATTGTAAAAGAATTGTTTAAACTGATTAAAATAAGTGTTTTAAGGAGATTACGTTTTTACTACATGTGTCGTCATTGGTCATGCGGCCCGCGAACATTTTTGAAAACACTTATATGGCCCTCAAGAAAAACAGTTGCCCACCCCTGCTTTAGGGTCTTTGCACCCACCCGTTACCCTCGTGTTAGAGGGTACGTTGATTAACTTATTTACTTTGTGGTTAAATAAATAAGTTTCTTTAAATCACAATACTGTTTATCTGTGTCTTTAGTTCTTTTTGGACCGTAGCATTAATCTTCCACTGCAAACTATCAAATTTCTGCGTGACAATGAATCTCTATTAATTTACAGAACCTTAATAATCGAGATTAGAGATTTCAATAATGTTGTGAGATTCAAAACACGAAAGGTTGTTTGTTACAGTTCTAATATACCTGTAGAGTTGAATATCGAAACAACGGACTAATTGGACGGAGAATGGTCAGTTGATGTGAATTGTCTGTTGTTTTGAGGTATTGTTTTTCGCGGTATAAAACTATAGTAAATATGTAAACAAGTCAGGCAACCGAAATGCCCAGGACGATAGGAAGGCGTTAATTAATTAATTTTAATAATCTATTTTTTAAAAAGTTTTAGAACTTGAGAATCCATGCAATACTCGTCTGCAGCTACTTTAATTGCTTTCATTTGAAATGGATTCGTGCTTATAGCTGAGTATTGGAACCTCATCTCTTATTGTTCGTTCTTCCCCGTAGGCCCATTGGAGCTTTGCCGTATGGATGAATTTTGAAATGCTTTGTTCATATTACAATTTGTACTTTTTATTGTTTTTGAAAGCGGTGCTCACGATTAGTGCTCGCTCTGTTTGTTTTTCTTCTGATTTATTAAGTACGTATATCTTTTGATTGTTCCAAGTACCGTCCTTCTATTCAACACGTGACAACATTTTTGTGTTCACTTTTCTCCATGCAATTTCTACAAAGTATTTCCGCTTCTAAGATATACAGTGTATTACATACACCGTATTTGTCATATATCATTAGGTATGACAGTTTCAAACACAAAATAATAATAAATTAAGATCAAACTTAGAAAGATACGATAAAATGACATCTCTTCAATGTTATCATTTGTATAGCAACCGAAGTATAGGGAATTATTTCATTAATTATCGTAGAAGATCACTGATAATCAGATCATCTGTCAGCTCGATGGTGCATTTCCCTGGCATTAGGAGCGGTCCTTCATGAACACAAATACAGAAAAATAAATTCAGCGATATACGTTATTATATTCTTTCAGTATTGCTAAATCAAAGCTGCCGGGCATGTGATTCGAAACCATGCTTACAGAGATGACCAGAAAATTAATTTCTTCATACGCCTAAGCTTATAGCTTGTTTTTTCTACTTGAGTCTTACCCTTTAATAATTTCCTGAACTGATAATTTTTTTTAAGTTACCCGCATTCTCGTCTGATACAGAGCGAACCAGCAATGTAAACGTTAAGAAAAACTTAAGAAAATTAAACAAATCTATACAAATGAGAAATAGTTGTTATTAAAATAAATCCTCAAATAGAAAATTTAAGACTAAAAATGGCAATTGTATTATGTGAAAATTTTTTGAATAAAATCGTTTAGCACAAAATTAAAATAATTCATTTTATTTTTACTAATAATATTATGACAAGACTCCTTTAAACCTTTGTTAATTTCGTTTTATTGGTTTCATGGTATAATTGTTCTAGATGTACTTACATTTTTATTATTTTTTATGTATTACTTATTATCACAGCTGTATTTTTTTTTTAGTTAATCCACCAGGAGACCTAGCAAGTCGACCCTGCGGCCATATAGGCTCCGGTTGAGCATTTTCCTCTTTTGTTAATAAATAAATAAATAATAATAATAATTAATAATAATGTAACAACAACAGGGGAAGAGGCCGCCAGATAAACTGGAGGGTTGAGCCCAGTGTTGTCCCCCAACAGGCCTAAGCCCAAAACGGTGTTAATGAAAAAATGAATAAAAGAGACTTAAATAGTTAACTAGACGGACAAAAACAAAATCCCCTCCAAAAATGACATTAGTAGGATAAACAAATAATAAAAAAATGAACGGACGGACACAAAAAAAAGAACAACAATAAAATCATACAAATAATAAACATGATAATAATAACTTATTAACAATGACAACAAAAAAAAAATTAAAAATTAAGAAAATAACTTTAAATGAACACCCTCCGAAAGAGAAAGGTCGATGTGATTAAAATACCTTATATAATTTTGTATTAGTTTATGAACCGAATTAATCCGGGAAAGAAAAGAGTTCCAACTAATAGAGGGCTTTAAAATAGGCCCCCTACGCGTCCTTTGAAGTGAGTTAATATTAAAATCCATATATAGTGACGACACAGAAATCTTATTTAAAAAATACTAACTAAAATGTTGAATAAGACTATGCTAATGATACGATCAAGGCGAAAGTCGAACGGACAATCGTATCCCAATCTAATGTTACTTGTCCGTTTACGTATAAACGAGTAAAGCCTTGAGCATTTGTACTGAATTTTGCTAAGTATTTGAGAATTTCCACCGAACCAAATCCAAGAACAATGTATGAGCTTTGGGACGACAAAAGCCTTGAATAGCGTGTGGACAGTCCTCAAATCAGAAAGAAAACCCAAAGCCCTTTTAATCAAACCCAGGCGACGCGAAGTATCCAGATACAGGGAATTCATATGCTCGCTTAAAGAAAGATTGTAAGAGAAAATAACCCCGAGATCCTTAATTGAATTAGATAGGGAGAGAATATTATTGTAAATGTGATAATCAAATTTGAAAGGGGCGGTAGCTCGATTAAATGAAATAACAAACGATTTTTCAGCATTGAGTAACAAACCGTTATCGCGGGCCCACTTATCAACAGAATATAAAGCGGACTGAAGCCACTTACAGTCGCTCCGCCCCCTCTTTTCATGGAACAGTTTAACGTCATCCCCATAAAAAAGAAATAGAATGTTATAGCCCCTTAGAGCAGCCGTAAGATCCGCAACAAAGATGTTAAACAGTAACGGACCAAGCGGAGAACCTTGCGGGACGCCGCTCCTTATGGGAAAAACCCTACCTGGTTGCTTAAGGAACCGTAACTTAAAAGTGCGGCCGCTTAACATAGAGCGAAACCAATCTAGGGGAACGTTTGATATCCCTAAAAACTTTAATTTCTGAATCAACAAAGGGACATTGACCTTGTCGAACGCTTTAGAGAAATCGAGAAACAACACGTCGACCTGAATACGCTCGTCCAGCTTACGCGTAAGATAATATGTAAACGAGGCTAAATTGGATTGCGTACTTCTGTTACGCCGAAAACCGTGTTGCTCGTCTGGCAGGTAAGGCTCAACATAACCTGCAAGTTGGTCAAAGACCAAAGACTCGAGTAACTTAGCCGGGAAAGCTATTATAGTAACCGGTCTATAGGACTTCTGACCGGACGGGCCCACTTTCTTAGGGATTGGATGAATGAACACACTAGTCCATCCAGATGGATACCGGCCAGTAGCCAGGGACGTAGTAAAGAGATGGAGGAATGGAATAATCAGGCCTGCCAAACATCCCTTGAAAATATAGTCCGGGATATTGAATACAGTACAGGCCCTAGACGCCGATAGACTTTTAGCACGCTCCAAAATTTGTTGGTCGGACAAGGTCTGAAAATTGAATTTAGCATTACACTGCTGCCAACACGCTTGAAGAGTAGCAGTATCAACGGAAAGAGTTGAGTCATTGTCCATGGCGTTGACAAATGAGTCAGTGACTTTAAGGAGTTCTACATCTTCAGGCTGCGAAGTTTTAATCTTCCCCAAATTAAGCAACTTCTTAGACGTATTCCAAAATGATCTTGGGTTGGAACAAATGAATAACTCAAGTGTCCTGAAGTAAAGCTGCTTATCAGCCAGCCAAAGTTCTTTGAACAAACGCCGAGCCTCCGAAAACTCCGCATAATCACCGGGATCCCGCGATTTCTTAAACTTTGTGTAATTGTTGTTTATGGTACCATGCCTCTCTCGTGCGTATTGAGATCAATCTCGGGAACGAAGAGAAGCGTGCAGAACGCAAAACGCGAGAGCCTATACCCATACTCCGGTTATATCTTTGAAAAGTGCTGGAAATCGCATGATATATAATCTCAATTATACCTTGCCATATAGTATCAACATCATTAGTAGATAAAACATCACTCCAATCTGTGTTCAAAATGATCTGATATAATGTATTAAAGTCACCACTGAAAAAATTAAAGTCTGATTCATTATACTGGCAGGAGTTGACAAAGGAGAGCGGAAAACGGATAAGGAGAGGGGGATGATAATTGTCAGGAACAACCACAGCCTCCTCGGCCTGCGAAACCGTCAACGAGATGTTGGCATAAACTTTATCGAGATTTCCGCCAAATCTATTACGCACACCGTTTTGGTCAGTCAGATCAAGCTCTGCAAGCCAGCTGGTCATAATTAAATCCTTTGGCTATGTTGGAGAGAATGGACGTTCAAACTGCTACCATCGGAGAAATTAAAATCTCCGACAATAGCTATTTTAGACGAGGAACTTGAAAAAAAATCTGATAAATCCTCGAGAAACGTCTCCATATCGCCATTACGTATAAGAGGAGGGATATAAACGTTGCGCAAGATTATGGAGACCAGTCGGCCATCAGGTTGCGGGGCGAAAATTTCCACCACAATAATGTCAATCTGCTTAATGCTGGTAGACAATGAGCAGTGATTAGCTCTTAAGCAAACAGGAACGGCAATTAAAACGCCACCGCCACGCCTGGCAATCGTACGATCAGATCTAAAAACTTTAAAAGCATCTCCGAAGAGTATGAAATCGGCGAGAGTCTCGTTTAGCCAGGTTTCTGTCAAACAATAAATCATGTCCGGCCTTTCGGAGACAAAATCGAAAATCTGGGTTGTTTTCGTACGTAATCCACGTACGTTTTGATAAACAATCCCGTTAATCATGGCGAGAAAAAGCAGTCCCCTCCCTACTGGAGTTGGTGCCTTGTTTATCAACACAAGTAGTATCAAGCTGGTAATCATCTCCGGATAGAGGAATAATTTGGGTTTCATGTAGTTTGCCAACAAACAGCGACAAAAAAACCTCCTTCAGGCCAGAGATTGGCATTAAACAGCAGGTCAAAATCATGTTCATTTAGCTAAAGAACGAAGGAAGAGTATGTTTGATATTTAGTTTTAATTTTAACGCACTTATTCAAAACAAGAGAGGGAAATAAGCCCACCACGAAGTCGGTGATATTCTTCACCGAAATGTTTGGCTGCAGAAGGGAGACGAAAAGTCTTTTCGATTTAAAATTACCGTTGGACGCCTTAAGTAGACCTCCGGCAATCGAGTTGGATCCAATCAAATTTGGTTTGAATCTTCCGCTCTTCCGGTCCTTGTCAGGCACGTTATTATTATCTGTCGCTAGTAGACCTCGAACGTCAATCTTTTTATTATTTAAATCCTCTACATTCTTGCACAATGCCGAAGCATAATTACAAGATAAATTACACGATCGACTACAATCCTGAGAACCTAACATGCCAGTGATATTGTCCAACTTTCTATTGATTTCGCGATTTTCCTCTTGCACCTTGTAGCGAGCGAGGTAAACTCTCTTACAGTTTTGATGAGTTCGCGTATTGCATCTAAGATCTGTACAAAAATGTAATGAAATATATTATTATATTTGTTTTGAAATTTACCTTGTGGGAAAGTCCTCCTTTGCGTACCATTACTAAAAGGAAAATACGGGGATCCCGGAGATAAAGGATCTGATGAGGCAGAAAAACTGTTACACTTATCTGGTTGTTCTGATGATCGTGAAGAGAAAAAGCTATGTGCTAGCTGATCCTCATCGTCATCCGTTACCTTTTCGTCAAAATTAGCAACGTCGCAGTTAGAGCACCGCCATGATGCTTTCACTCGCTGAATGTCGTCTTTAGCATATTCATACATTTAGCATGACATAGAAGATGACAATTGCCTGCACACGCAACATAAGGCTGCCGTCCATCAATAGAGTCATTACTAGCAGTGCAAAACCCTATTGTCTCCTGTTTACCTTTTTTTTTTTTATCTTTCGCCATGCAAGAGCGAAACGAGTGGCCATCCGCCTCAAAACGCCACCTGGTGAATAATAATAATAATAATAATAATAATAATAATAATAATAATAATAATAATTGGCTTCCGGACTTGATCCGAGTTTGGCTTCCCCAAACAATAATAATAATAATAAACATGATGGAATTCAACAAAAAATATGAAGATTAAACTAAAAAAAGAGTATTACCGAAGAATAAGAGATATCCTCAAAACAGAATTAAATGCTAAAAATAAGATAATGGCAATAACATCGTTGGTAGTACCTGTAATTCAATACACAGCGTGGATATAATTAAGTGGACTCAAGTTGAAGTAAGAGAAGCTTGACACACAAACAAGAAAAATGCTTAATATGTATGGTGCACTCCATCCACGTGCCGATATCGGTAGATTATATATCCCTAGAAAAGAAAGAGGTCGAGGAATGGTCAATATTAAATCCATGTAAAATATCGCGAAAGAAGGACTCCAGAACTACTTAAAATTAAAAGAACGAGATAAATACTTGGGTATGGTGTTCAGACAACAACAAACTCAAGACGACGAAGACCATAAACAACAAAGCATAGAAGAGGAGATAGAAGACACCAACCCAGGTAAACCTATAACAGTAAAAGTAAAAGAGATAAAACAACGCCTGAAACAAAGAATTAAAGAGGAACGAATTGAAAAATGAAAGTCCAAGCCACTACACGGACAATTTGCAAAAGAATCAGAAAAAGAAATCATAAACTGAAACCAGTCATGGGCGTGGCTCACTCACGCAAATCTCAAGATAGAAACGGAGGCACTTATAACAGCCTGCCAAGATCAAGCCATTGCGACAAATTATATGAAAGTAAAAGTAATCAAATGCAGACTTTGGTGGTCTTTCAGTAAAACCATCCACCATATTGTAATGGGCTGCCCTATCTTGAAAAAAAAGCGTATCTGGAGCGGCACAACGCAGTGGCAAAACAATTCCATTGGAATATCTGTAAATACTATAACATACATGTCAACGAAAAGTGGTACCAACACAATCCGGACCCTGTAGTCGACACATCAGATGTCACAATTATATTGGATACTCAGACACAAACAGACAGGAAGATAACAGCAAATAAACTAGACCTAATAGTCAAAGATAAACAGAAGAAACAACGCCTCCTGGTAGATGTAGCCATTCCATCTGATTATAACACAAAAAGAAGCGAAAAATCAAGTATAGGGACTTACATTGAAATACAGACAATGTGGAACCTTAGAACTAAAGTAATTTACATCATCATCGGAGCAACAGGACGCATCTTTAATGGTACTTTAAACCTTATAAAAGAAGTTCCTGGACAGCATAATCTCCTCAGATGCAGAAGACAGTGGTGCTGAGTACTGCACACATAATATGCAAAATACTATAGCATATAACATATCATCTGATAGTTTTCCAAAACTAAAGTAACACCCTAGGTGCGCGGTGCGAAGCAAATCCTTAGCATAAGTGCTAAGTGGAACCTTGAAATAATAATAATAAAATTATTGTAAACACAACTTTATAGAGAAAAGAATTTTTCGTCCTCTTTTAATTCTTTTAATTTTTGCTTTTCAAGATGAGGTTTTTTAAGTTTCAAGTTTTTAAGCTTTTAGCTGTGACTTCGCCCGCATGATTATTCTTATTTATATCGCATCACATACATACAATGCATCGTTAATTAATTCTGTGTACAATCATGGCACCTCCAAAAACGTGTGTTCAGTTGCAGTTCAGTGGGTTCAGTATTTTGGGGAAATCTCATTCAGATTAAGATGTGATCTTTTGTAGTGTAGCATGTTTTACTATATTGTCATAATGATCGGCCACCTAGTAGAACATATGTACGAGGGGAGTTCAATAAGTAATGCAACACATTTTTTTCTCGGCCAATTTTGGTTGAAAAAACTGGACATTTCTTGTGGAACATTTTCACACATTTCCTCTTCGTCTCGTATAGTTTCATTGACATCCGATAGGGGACAGCGCTATAGTGAGCGCAGATCGACGGATCACAATCAAACACATGAGAGTGTTCGCATGTTCCGACATTGCAGGAGTCAGAGCTGTGCACGGCCGGCCAGCTCGCGGGAGATCAGACAGTTTTGCTTGACCTTGCGGCGATGATGACACACGCTTTGCCCAACGACTCACCGTGCTTTTGTCCACTGCCAGATCACCGTAGACAATTCTGCAAGCGCCTATGAATATCTGAGATGCTCTGGTTTTCCGCCAAAAGAAACTCAATCATTACCCGTTGTTTGGAACGCACCTCCATTGTAGACGCCATTTTAACAGCTCATTATAGCGCTGTCACCTATCGGACGTCAATGAAACTATACGAGACGAAGCGGAAATGTTTGAAAATGTTCCACAAAAAATGTCCAGTTTTTTCAACCAAAATTGGCCGAGAAAAAAAATGTGTTGCATTACTTATTGAACTCCCCTCGTAGAATTTCTTATACATCATAATGTACATCGTGATCTTCTAAAAGTACTGTGAGAGACGTTTATATCTGCCACAACTACCGAAAAAGATGTAACACGCAAGCTGAATGGGGCATGATTATAAATGCTCACCGATACGCTGGTTTACATTATGACCTGCATGCAGTCGATTGCTCCTGTTATGAGATGTCATTGAAAAGTACTTCTTGGATTTGGTGCTGAAAAACAAGTCAAATATATCTGCGAAAAAGCAAAAGAATTCAGCTACGGCTGCGGGAGCCTTCGACAAAACTAACACTTATTTTTAATACGCTTTTATTAGCTTCACTTATAACTATGTAAACAAATCTTGGAAGTCTAATTTAACCTAATTCACGAAAAGATAGAGAGCTGAAATTTGATACACATACGCAGGACCGATGACAATGCATGATAAAACAATTTTTTTTCAAATCGGTGCACTGGTTCGTGTTCTAATGGTACTAATTCATTACTACAAACTGTCCAATAGCCACAACAAACAATTCGTTATGACGAGGGTTAAATGTATCCGTTCTTTATTGTTGCAAATTAATAAAACACAATAAAAGCGTATTTTTGAAAAATAACCTTTTTCCCTCTTATCTTATAGACCTTTTTATTTGGTAATCAATGGGCGCCGCCATTACACTCGATCAAACATTAACAGACAAGAACAGCGCCGCGGTGGGCAAAGTTTGCAGTAAACAGGTGAAAACTCAACTCTCTATTGGGTAAAGCAATGCCTGCCGCCATTACACTCGAACAAATAGTACCAAACGACAACAGCGCCGCTGTGGCCAAAGTTTTCGGTAAAAAGGTTTATTATCAGTCAAAGTGCTAGCGTTTTCGATAATTTCAAGACAAGCTGTGTGTATGAAACGTAGTCGTTACTACGGCGCGTCGGGCACTTTTGGGCTTTTCATGCGCACTGGCTGTATCATGAAACCGGTATACAAGATCATACACAGTAGTTTTCCCTGGTATAGGAGCATCAGGAAACTTTCTTTGAAAGCGCTGTATGCAAAGTTGTTACGATTTTTCGCCAAAATAAACTTCTAACAAAGCGACATTTCTTGAGAAATAAACTTCTAACAATCTCTATTCTTGCGCGAGAACCATGACTGACATAACGCTACTGCACGCCCGCGCCCGCGCAAGCATCGTGTCATGTGGTGCTCTCACGTTGCGTAGCGCGTTCCTAAGGTGACACACAACTACCATAAGCAGCAATATTCGGATATCTTTTATGGTTTTGCAGCAAATGCGTTTTAAACTTGGAGTTCGGGGACTTTCGAATCACCCTGTATAAGTGGCGCTATCCTAAATGATGTTAATCCTAAAGAATGTTAATCGACACTCTTAATGGCATACTTATCTGCAAAGATGCTATAACAGCTCATGGAGGTTTGTTAAACGTTGTGCAAGAGGCCGTTACCACAATCATCTAGAAGAAATAGTTCCCTCTAAGCTGCGCAAGTGCGCAATTGCGCACTAATTTCAATAGCACTGCAAAAAATTGCACAGAGAAACTCATTTCTCGCGCGCACACAATCAGCTGACGTAAACCTTCTTTTTTACGTTATATGTGAAAGTATTTAATTTTACAAATAAAAAAAACTCCTATCAGAATTCAGCGAAAGAAACAAGAAACATGATGAATACTATTAAAAACGAAATATCTAAACAGCCACCTGGGTGATCTAATGGCAGATCAGTAAACAGCAATATAGTTTATAAAGTATGGGCTTCTATGAAAAGCAGAATAATTAAACAACGTTAAGAAAGCCATTTGTTTTCATTTTTTTCAAGTAAACGTGTGTTGTACATTAATACTTTTATACAGAGTGAACTAAAATAAGAAGGACGAACTTCGGAGGGTGATTCCTCATTTAAAAGTAATAAATTCATATCAGAATATGTCCGGAAATGCATAGTTAGCATGGAAATGGCAATAATTGTATGCACGACATCATGCTCACGATATGCTTATACAGATAGTGTGTTTTTTTCTGTTGCAGAGTTACTTTGCGTGGTCATCGTGCAGCGGAGGTAAATCCCCTTGACATTTACTTGTGACCCACAAATTGTGGGGGCACCTCAAAAATGAGCATGCGGAGCCAGTTCCTGAAATGGAGACCACTTGAACAGCGTGTCAGTGCAGCCTGTGTTGCTATTCGGGTACAGCTGGAACATTTGAACAAGTGCGGCAATTTATGAAGCGACAAGTGAACGCTTGCACTGCACCCCAAGGATGTCACTTTGAACAAGTTTTTAACGTTGACACAATTATTGCCACAGTAATGTTATATTCTGTATTACGGACAAATCGTCCATTTCTGGACATATGTTTATATGAGATCTTTTGTTCCTTTTTTGTTCAGGAATCAAGTACTGAAGTTTGTTCTTATTGTTTTAGTTCACCCTGAACAATACAGTTTTAAAACCAGTTGAGAATGTGTGGTACAGTATTGCCAGAAAAATGTTAAAATCGCAAGCATCTGATGCAAAATCATGGCGCAAATATTATTTCATTGACCGGAATAGCCATTAGACGGACTAGTGAGAAAAATCATTTGACTGATAACTTATGTAATATCAAAAAATAATGGTAGTGAGTTCTTAAATGCAACTATTTTAAATTTATTTCAGACCGGTTTCGGTATTAAACCATCTTCGGTGGCTACAATAGTAAGCGTGGAAATACCAGCTTATATAAGGGAGCGGGTCTCTTCTCTGCAGAGACCGTTATTTAACGGTCTCCGCTGCTCTGTTATCTCATTGGTGGGACTGTGACCAATCAGGTGGAGAGAAGGGACTCGCTATACAGAATTTGAAAGGTGATGATTCATACACTCGACATTTAATCAGAATAACGAACTAACAGGAAAATGCAATATTTGAATAGATTGGAAACTGAATAAAATATAATATAATAAATAAAATAAACTTTTATATAATATAATAAAAAAATAAAAAAAACAAAAAAAAACAACCCAAAGTACATGTAACAAAGAGTATCAGACTGTTGAGTATTGTGTGGATGGTTGTCTATTTAAATTTCTATGAGTATTGTCTTTGATTTTGTTCAGGCTCTTCCCTATTCCTTTTAATAATGGTGCCATTTCATTGTTGACTTGGACATTAATGAGCTTGTCTCCTTCTAGGCTTTTTGCTAGCTGTATTTCTAAATTTTCCATCGTCTCTAACTTTCTCGTGTCACTGCATTCATTTATTATTTCCATCACATCTTCGATTTTGCCGAACTGGTGCTTTTTACCTACCATATGTTCGGCATAGTTTGATTTGGTTGGGACGAATTTGATAGCGTTCGTGTGCTCTTTATATCTCTGGGTGAAAGTGCGTTTTATATCTCTGGGTGAAAGTGCTCTTTATATCTCTGCCATTACGATTATGTAATATCATAAACTTAAAATTTTAACCAAACATTGACCGTCATTTTACCCATGTTCCTGAATAGATAGGACATGTGTGCCTATTATAACTTTTAATTACTTTTACTTACATTTGATGCTCTATCCAAATCTGAAGTCAAAATCCAAAAATTCGGAAAAAGTAGCAACAGAACGACCGACTTCGCCAGTTAAAAGCATCATTAAAAATATTGCACAAAATTGTTATTGTTTACATATTTTTGCCCACAGTTGATTTTGGACAGCGTAGCTCTAAAAAAAAATTAGAGGGAACTAGAGGAGCAAAGAAAAGTGAAAGAAAATTTAAAGGCAGAATGTTTTAAAAAACATCAAAAAGAAGTGGAAGCAAAGGATAGGTTAAGTAAAATTAACGAGAAGAAGGGAAAAAATAGGACAATTAGAAGATAAATTGGTTCAGTCAACATGCTTGGAACGGCAGAAAGCTCAGATTGCCAAGAGTCTTCTAGAAGAAGCACAAAAACACTTATCCGATGGATTGTTTGCGAGCAACATGAATAAAAGTCGAGTGGCGCACGCTATGTTACTAAGTACCCAAAAAGTAGATAAAGTTAATAATCCGAAGTATATATTAATTATTTCATTTTTGATTTAAAAATTTAAAATGATATATGTTATAAATAACAATTGTGTTGCCTAGTCTCTTTTTTCCTTTAAATATTTTCAAATAGACACTGTTCATTCCTGCTTTACACTGTTTTGTACGTAAGATCCCTGATTCAGTCAAACGTTGTTTAAGTCCTAAAAATAATATGTTCCTACTTGCTCTTGCCTTGTACTCAGAACGGTTCAAACATAGACTTTGTTCGTTTTCACCACACCCTCAAGCTTCCCAAACAGAAGGCCACAGTTTCCAACATAGTTAAAATAGCATTATGACTTAAAATTTTGCATAGGTTCATTTCCACGGCGAATCTGCACCTATGGTATATTTGAACAAAGGCATAAATCTTCTCAAAAATTAGACCACTTGGGATGAAATGACCCATAGGTATAGTTTTATCCGATGTAATTTTCTTCCCAAAGGCAAGACGAGATCAAAGCAAAAGTGTACGGTGCGACATGAAACGACTGTCTATATGAGTTGCTTACATGGTTATAAGCAAACAAACAACTGCATCAGTTTCTCGTGATTACATAAACTTTTTCAAAAGATAACTGCAGTTTGGATTGGGTAAATGCAAAATCATTCACATTGAAAATGGAGTTCACATTGGAAGAACTGACGAAATTGCTGCGGTGGACAATGGTGAATTAAAAAAAAAACTAGGAGCTATAGAGCACAAACACAAAGATCACACTCATTAAACATCTTCACAGATTGGAGACAATATTTTAAAAACATTTAGGGGTCATTCACAAAATACGTTCGCCAAAATGGCAAAATTTTAACCCCCTCCCTCCTCTTTGTAACACTTTGTAACATATCTTATACCCCCCCTCCCTAAATGAACGTACGTAATGTATTCGAATACCCCCTTAAAGGAAAAAATATTTCACATAAACAGGATCCATAATCATGTACATAATCACAGGCATTTTTTAAACTACCAATTTATTATGATCATCATCTCGGTATTTTGTGGGTCACCTTTCCCTCAATACCGCGTCGATTCATCTTGTCATGGACTTCTCGAGATGTTGCTAGGTGGTTTGTGGAATCAGAGACCAGGCTTGATGAATAACACTTTCCGTTTGTTTCAGATTTGATGGATCCAACTGACTGATGGCTTTTTCAACTTCATCCCACAAATGTTCAATGGGATTGAGATTTGGAGATTATAGGGGATGGAGCACCTAGGCAAAGTAAACTCACCCTGTTCCTGAAACCAATCCTCTACAATAAGGTGCATCACATAAGTATAGGACCACCCATATTTTCCCTTGTCTGCAAGAAACAAAATAAAATAATTAAAACATTGTAACGGTATCAGATTCTCACAACTATTATTTATTGTTTCCAAAGAAAATAAT
>JAHWFO010110045.1:184907-203507 GCA_023313115.1 Rhysida immarginata
GCGTCCACCCAATTGACGTCCACCCAATTGTCGCGTCCACCCAATTGTCGTTCACCCAAATGTCGCGTCCACCCAATTGACGTCCACCGAATTGACGTTCACCGAATCGTCGTTCACCGAATCGTCGTCCACCGAATCGTCGTCCACCGAATCGTCGTCCACCGAATCGTCGTTCACCGAATTGTCGCGTCCACCGAATTGACGTTCACCCAATTGTCGCGTCCACCGAATTGTCGTTCACCCAAATGTCGTCCACCGAATTGTCATCCACCCAATTGTCGGGCTCCCGTATTAACCCACTTATACCTCTTACAGATCCAGGTACAGTATTTCCATACCCACGTATGATTTATCACAATATCAGCATCAGCTTAAACTATGTGATCTTATGCCCCACACAAGGAAAAATACCTAAAAGTCCTCTGGAGTGTGTCAAAATGAGACCAGTTACAATGCCGTCAAATTATTACTGTAATCAGAGAAAGGGCCACACAGGAGATATTAGCTCCTTTATGAGCAGATTCGACCATCCATCCCCATTACTATAAATACATTGCGTTGTCATATGTAAATACATCTTAACACCCCCGAGGCGTAATCATAGCACTTACGGACCGATTTCATTAGAAGTTCCATTCCGTCAAATAGTGCTATTTAGGTCCTAATATGCACTTTTCGGGGCATCAATACAACAAACAGTTCATGCTCGTGGACAATAATGCAATTCCTTCTATCAATTTACAATTATTATCTCGGCAATCCGAAGTCATAGCTGAATACTGTCCTCATAATCATGGTCATTCCCAATTGGAACGCTTGTCCAACATGTCTCCCTGGCAAGCAGAATTTTTTTTCATCCATCATGTTTAGTGCTTCTCCTCGCATATTTTTTTGAGGAATACGCAATGTAATAATCAAGAAAAAAATAATTAAATTCCAACAATTTATCAAAACGCATCATACAGTCAACACAAACTATATTGCTAGTACAACTGTAGCTACATAAATACATCTTTACCAAAAATATAACTTCAACAACAAACGAATAAAACTCATTAACAATGAACCAACATTATTTACGGAGGTTACCATTAACAGAATAAAATGATAACTTCCAACCACAATTAATACAGGGTGTTCTCGAATAAGGTGTACAAACTTGGGGGGGGGGGATGACAGAGGGATCAAATCTAAGCAACATTTCTCTCTTTAATTTTTTTCTCTGGGGCATTGTTTTTGAGATAAAAAAATGTTGGACGTCGCGTAGACGTAATATGCCACTCAACTCGTGCTTCTGGAACACGTCAAAATCATGGTCAATCATGTAATTAAAAGAACAAACACATTGCATACAGTACAATACTGTGACTTGTTTTTTATGAAACATGCAAATGTTTTACAATAAGTGTTCAAATTGACTCCCTCTGGCATGAATGCATGCTTCACAACGTCGCCGCATGGACTGATGTACACGTTCAAAAATTCCTGGTTCTTCGCGAATCTGGTCCGCAGCTACGGCGATTCTGGCTACCAGCTCTTCATCGAATCCCACTGGTGTCTCGTATACCACTGTCTCTAAGTTCCCCACAGAAAAAAATCCACGCACGTTAGATCTGGAGACCTTGGTGGCCAATAAGACCCCTCTACCAATCCATCGCTGGGGAAAGATTTGGTTTAGGTGCTCTCTCACAGGTTGGGAGAATTGTGCAACTCAGAGGTCTTCTCTTGAGACCTGAACAGTATCAATCCAAACAACTGTTTCCTGCAGGTAGGATTTCAACATTTTTTATATCAAAAACAATGCCCCAGAGAAAAAAATGAAAGAGGGAAATGTTGCTTAGATTTGATCCCTCTATTGCCCCCCCCCCCAAGTTTGTACACGTTATTCGAGAACACCCTGTATAATACATACGACATTGCATGTCACAGACTTACCCTCGTTCAGAAGGTTGCAGAGCCGGATGATATAATAACTTTACATCACCAACAGTCACTCAGAGAATTCTTTTACTCTTAAGAGTACACATCACCATTGCACAAAGCAACTTGCAATGCTGTTATAAATTACTCACCTTTAAATCTGAAGCTCGTGTAGAATACTTACAACATTCTTACAATACGCATTAAGCTTCAATTATGGCTCGGAAATGAACTCCATGGAAGACATCCTTCTGACCAAAACCAACCATACGTCTACAGAAGATCGTCGTACTTATGGTTGAGTGAAGGGAATCTGTTTGGAGAAACCGAAGGAAGTATGATTGCCATACAAGACAGACACGAAAAGCTACGAAAACACATTATCATAGACTCGACTGATGAGGCTTGCAAAAAATGCGATGTCCCAAAGGAAACTATCCACACGTCATATCCAGTTTCAAAATACTCATGCAAACAGACAATTTACACAGAGATAATCAGGTTGCCAATATCATGCAACAACATCTGGCTAATAAACGCAAGCTAATGAGGACGTCATTTCGAACATTTATTGTAGAGTTCTCACACAGAAAGGTGAAATGGAAGAGTTCACTTTATCGCGCTCAATAGGTAGGGACGTCATAGAGATAGTATACTTTATACCCTCATGCGCGATCTGTGAGCTGCTTTTTTTTTTTCACTCAACCGCTCGTTGTAGCCTATTGTTGAAGTGCCAGGATTTAAGAAAATTAGAGCATTTGAAAAAAACTTCCTTACCTATCCCTTCCTATTGAGCGCAATAAAGTGAACTCTTCCATTTCACCTTACAGTGTGAGAACTCTAACTCCTAAAGTTTGTCTGGAAAAACGAACACGCTTTTGTATTCGCGAAAAAGGACGTCATTTCCAACATTTATTGTGACACCTAAAGTTTGTCTGCTAAAAATAAAAGCCAACTTTTCAATTAATCTCTGTGATACTTTACTTTCATTTAAATTCTCTAACTGGTACTTTGACGTGCAGCTAAACTTTGACGTGCGCGACTTTAAACTCACCCTGTATAAATATATCTCAGATACTGTCTTAAAGAATATAACACATAAATTATATTTTGACATAGCTATAATTACTGACAAAATGACATAACGGATCAGACATCACACTCATAGATGAGGAAAACAAAGTGACCTACATAATTCATATTTCCATCCCCAATACACATAATTTACAAAAGACATATATAGGAAAATTCTCTAACAAGGGAATCCCTCGAACATGCATGTCACAAATTTCCACCAAATTGAAATATGTTACTCATCTGAAGCTACTATAGATGCTTGCAAAACAAGAGAGTGCGAAATTGTGTTTCTTTCAAAATAAACCGCGAAAACGAAAAAACTCCAGCATACATAGCTATGCAAGGACTCCATTGTTAAAGCGTGCTACGTGGGGTGCCCCTGTAAGTATAAAACGAAAATGGGATCTTGTTAGTGATGTTTGGTTTGTTATGGAGGATAATTTTGTCGCAACAGACGTAATTTTTCCCCTTTTCTGTATTTGAACCCCTCCGGACTTGATCGACACAACACACTAGAAGGGTTCAAATGCAGGGAAAGGAAACAAAATGACAATCCGAAAATATCAAAGGATAAAGGATTCTTTAAAAACCCAAAGAATCACCCCTTGAATTTTTGGCGCATGTTTAGTAAACATTCTGTATATATTGCAATGGAATATAGGACTATAATTTTCCCTTTGGCGGCTTCAGGGATCATTTGATGCTTGTTTTCATTTTTATTTCATTTTTCCGATAATAATTGCTATTCCGTTTTAATTTAATTTACTTAAAGCATCCAAATAATATATTAGCGGGCATTTTCAATATTTATTTTATTTCTTTATTTGTTAAGGTAAAGTAAATTATTTAATTATTTAATAAAAAAATTAGCAATCCTTCGATTCAATCATATAAAATAAACGTTTAAGAATTACACCTTTATTATGAAATGTAAAAGAATTCCTTAAAATAAAATATTTAATTCGATGCCTTTTAAACTATTTAAAATTGCTTTATTTTATCTGAATTGTTTTTCTTTTCTTTATTGATATTTTCTAACCGTTATAAATTTTACCGTAAAATTGCCTACTATGAAATTCTATCCATACCCTAAGAACTAGATAGATATATACGTTTAATTGGCTTGGGTCCAGACTCGCCTGTCAATTCAGATTTGGTCTTTCACGGAAGAGGTAGAGGTAATTTAAAAAAATAAATAAATAAAATGAGAGGAAAGTTTATTTATTAAAAATCGAATACGTTACTAAAAACACCGGCATAAAATTATTAAAAAAAGGAAAGAATGCCTTATTCTATTTAACGTATGCTAATTTGTGTTTGAGAGGCGTCTGCAAAATTATTAATAGTGAAGGCAGGAAGCGTCGCTTCCCTCCTCCCCCCCTGAATCCATGTGGTGTGTCGTCGCCTTCCTTCTTCCCATGGACAATCCTTCCTTCCTTCTGATCGGTAGCGTCTATTCTTATTTTCGCTGTTGCTGCTCGTACTCCTCGTAGCCCTGAGACGCTCCGTCCTTCGCCGCCTTCTATGAATAGACGACGCCTTCGTCGAAGTTGATCGATTCGTCCTTCCTAGCCAAACACAGGACGGTCGGAAGAGCTCCAGTTACAAAGGTTAGCTCTCTCGGCTTAGGAGCCGTAAATTCAGTTTCGTTCGAAATGTGAATATTGCGTCTACTCCTTTTGAGTGCACTGGAAAGCTAAACCGTGCTTTGCGTAAGTAGAATACTACTAATTTTTAAATGATAATAGCGAGGAGTTTCACGTTGTTTGACAGAAACTAGCATAACAGAAATGACCACTGAGTTCTAAGATTATTCATAAATGTAATTATTCACTTCAACGTTAAGATTTTTTGTTTATGAATATTCAATTTTTTTCTATATTTTTTAACGCACGTGGTTTAATAAATAGGTTAATAATGGGGTAATTGATATTACACTCGACTGCATACAACATACTGCTTCCGCTGCAGCTTCGGTGTAATCGATTTATTTCTTGTTTCAAACTGTTGCTCGAAAGATATTATAATTTAATCTTAGCCTGTAAGTGATAACGAGGCTCGTATATTTAAATAAATCATATTGAGATTAAACTGTTTTAAGCAATTAGTTTCCTTTGAATTTTTTTTCCAGTTTCACTTTCGATTTCAGTTGAAAATATATTTTGGATTCGATAGCGCGTGTGCATTTGATGCACAAAAAAACGTAATGGAAACACTTGTAAAATTGATGTTTATTGCCGTCACAATTTTCAAGCTGATATGTTTCCCTGCTTGTTTTATATTTAGCCCACCTAGTTATTCTGCATTGATCTGCAGAAGTTTATTTATAAATTGCGTGAAATAAAAATATTTGTGTTGATTTGGAAAACAGTACAACGACCCTTTTTTTCCCTTGCTATTTATTTTTGCCAGCTTAAGTAGCCAAGTGGTCAAGGTTCTGACGACCGATGCTGAAATCGCTGATAAATTTTTAAATTTGTTTTTAACTTCTTAATTCCTGATCTTTTTTTTTCTTTCTTTTTTTTTTTTTTATTTATTTATTTTTTTTTATTCAGCTTTCATCAATCATCTTCTCTTAATCCTTAACCAACAGTGGTAAGACTTAATGGAGGAGAACCTTAAAATAGTGTTAGTAATATAGTTCACGAAGTTACATTCGATTAACATGTACACTAAACCTATTTTATCACACGCGAAACATTTTCAAAAAATAAAGATCAGTGACATGTTACTTAATTACCTGGCTTATTAGGCTTCGAGAAATTTCAATACATAAGGCGTAATTTATCTAATGTTTAATTCTAATTCTAAGATGTTTTGCATTTGTAACCCATATATTTTAAAAATTTAAAAATAATTATAATTTTATTATAATTATAATTTAATTACCAGGGATAGATGAGAGGTATACTTTATCTCCTCTATTATTATAGTTGACTTTTTTTGTGCTATTTAGTTATCTTAGGCTTTCTTCCGATAGATGGCGGCATTTATCACCCGAAAATCCTTGGGATTTTAAACTGTACTAAATAGGAAATCTGCTTTGTGTTTCTTTAAAAAGAAGTTTAAAGAAAGAGATCGATACAAATAAGAGTGCAGTAGAATAATGATTATCCCTCTTTACCTATCTGGGGGGCTGGCGAATAATAAAAGCTTATATATTGAGCTTTATTTTCTAGTTCTAAAACATATGCATATATTTTATATTAGATAAATATATATACACGTTAATATTAAAATTTTAAAACTGTCAGTAATGTTTTGTTTCGCTAAAATTTGCGCAGCAATATTATTTGCACAGATTCTTGCCTCTTTGATTATTTTTTTTTTTTTTTTAATATGTATAATTTTTCTCTACTACTCTAAAATCTTTATCAGTTCATCAAAATATCTGGACGGGTAGTCGAGGTTCTACTGTATTAAAATTATGCATTCCCGATGAGATTCGTTTTCTTAAAATACGTCTCTTCAGCCAGATATCGGGAATTTTATCTAAAAATAAAATGTATATATTATACAGATTTTAAAAGGAAAAGTTTTCATTATAGTATTTTTCGCGAAATTTGCACTCGGTTTATTTATTTATTTTTTTTGTAATAAATTGATTATAGCAAAAAAAAAAAAAAAAAAAGTGATATGCAATAAACATTAAATTTCATTTTTAATACATAGTTTTTTTTATATTTTCCATTTGTATAAAAATTATAAATATTTAGTATTAAGTTTAGTATTTGAAGGAACCACATGCCGCGCTATTTGCTTTCATCCGAAATCGTTAAGTGCGTGACATTAACGCTACACATTGGCGTAATTGGCTTAAGTTCATCCTTTGATGGGGCATTCATTCATGACTGTTAGCATCATTTATGGTACTTGTTTCAGTGCTTGTAGAGGAGCTCTGAATATCGGCATCTTGAATACAGTTGAACCAATCTTTTAAGTTTTGTAACTTCATTTAAACAATGAAACGGATGAATTGGGATGGGCACATGTAATTACTCGTGGAGCCACATAGTATTGTTACTTTATTAGCGGACAAGTTTTAATTATAATATTGTATATTTCTCAAAATTAAGTTTGCTTTTTAAAGTGTAATTAATCCGAAAACATTCATACATTGTTATAATTTCAGGCGCATCTTTTTTTTAGAATTAATGGACTCCCCCGCTTTAGCTTACGATATGAACGAATAGGCGTTTTTTTTAAATTTGTTCATACTTTTGTCCGTTATCTTTCTACATATTTTATATCTTCGATTTCTATTGCGTTTTTGTAATTTATGAACTTTATTTTCTAAATTCATAAGAAAAATTATTTTGTTAATAAAGCTTTCATTGATTTTTGTTAAGGTAATTGTTAACTGGAACATTTCTCTCATTTTTAATTTTTTTTTCAACAGGACAGCTAACGCTTCTTATATAATTGTTCCGGAACATTTAACATCCAGTAGTAGTATTCCGAAATTGTAATGGCATGGTATGGCAGTTACATGACTGGGATGAGTCTCCCTCCCATGTCTAGTACATTAAGATGGACCAGTGGAAGCGGTCAATACATGAGTCTCGGTTCTGATGGCTCTCTAAGAATGTATAATAATGGACAGTCGTTAAATGTTTCTTCTACTGGCTTAGTAAGCATGAATAATAATGCACGTAGTTTAAGTGTCCGCCGTGATGGTTTCAGAATGTGTAATAATACCAGATGCACAAATTACTCTTCAGGCAGCTCCACGAGGTATCCTGGCAGTAGTAGGACGCACACAAATACATACGATTGCGGTAGCATATATAGGTTTGGGAGTGCATTGAGTACGAACACTCGTGCATACGATACTTTACCCAGTTCAGGGAGTTGCAGCCAGTCTTATTTGTCTTATACTCCTTCAACGCGTGAAGAAATTTATCATCACAGAGTTGAAACGAGTACCCCAAACGGTGGGCCCCAGGACTCGATTAATTCAACAGAAACTACTCTTAGAACATTAAATTCTGAAATTCATTCTACAGCCGTTGTTGATTCTGCTCTACAAAACCTTCCGACTTATGTAATTGATAAAGAAAAAGAAGAATGTTGTGAGATTTGCTTAGATGAAGTCGTCACTGGCGATGAAATTCGTGTTTTACCTTGCTGTCACCAGTTTCATAAGGATTGTGTGGACCCATGGCTGAGGAAATCTACTACTTGTCCTTCGTGTAGAATTTCAATTTTGGTTTAATAGTGAAGGTAAGCTTAGTATTAAAATAAATTGTTATAAAATATTTTCTCAATTGAATTTTACAAAATTTAATAGTTAACATTGTAGCGTTACTTTAAAAAAATCCTAATTAGGTTATGCAATTTTGCATTATTCCCATGGCTTTTAAAAAAACCGGTTGGAAAAAGGAAAATTTGATTTATGAATCGGAACATTTTGCGATCCTATTTATCGAGTAGGAATTGAATCGTAAACTTTAAAGTATTTTTAATTAGCCATATTAAGAAACATAGAAGCGCAAAAAAACTATATACATTACAATAGATGTCATATATGACTTTTTTCGTAAAATCGTAAGGAAAAATTAACATGCATTGGATGAAGGCAACCCCGATCGAACAAGACCTACTGCCATCTGTTATAGACGTGGAAGTTGGCTAGGATATTGTTTAATTTCTTACTGATTTATTTTTTTAAGCTTTTCGAATGGTAACTGCGCTCTTCAAGAATATTCTTTAAATTAATTTGAAAGGTTACTTTGTATTCATCCTTTGATGTTATGCATTTAATATTATAACCGTTGTTTGTAACGAGAAACCTTTATGCAGTATTTTTGAACCCTGTGCACAAATTTCACATGGTGATAGCTGATAAATGTTCAGTATGTTATCACCTACCTGTGAAGTTTGTGCACAGAGTTCAAAAACACCCTGTAAAGTTTTTGGGCCCTTCTGTACTCTGAAATAGTGGCAGAATAACAATTTTACAAGAAATCACGCCAGTTTTAAGATTAAGCTTTAATTGGGATAAGACTAACTTTACCTCTTAATGTCATTTGCATTTTTGAAAATATGTGCGATTGAGCACTATCTGGATAATCGGTTTACTATGAGCACTGCGTGTTTTTTATCAGCTGCATGATCGATTACATTTGGAAAAGAATAGTCACTTAATTTTTGTTTCCTACACTCTCGAATATTAGAATTCCTACATTACATTGTGTGTAATCGATCATGGCGAAGTGTTGATAGTATTGTCTTGACAAATCAGCGCCAGTAAAATTTAAATGCCTCTAAATTTTTTTGTTAGAAGTTTTTTCTGAACATATTGTAGAATATTCCAGAATTAACGCTATTGCTTGTCCAAGACTGGTTACTAATGTCTTTGAACTTTAAAATTTTTCGATAAACCAAATTTGATATTTTTCTTAACGCAGGACTCTGACTTGAGTTTATATATATGTATGAATAAGGTGCATTCAATGGAAGACTGGAAAAGTTACATTAAAAATCAAATTTATGACCGATGCCATTGTGTGGGGGCGGTGATCTTGAGGTTAAAAAAATGCTTTGGCACGTTTGCGACAGGTAGAGGAACATGGGAAAGATCAGATGATGACATGACAAGATATTAGTGCCCTTGCAAGAATTATCAAGCCTACATCCTATAGAGATTCATCGTCTGATAAGAATTCAGCACGGTAAGAGCTATAGGGTATACAAGAGGCCTGAAGTTCAAGAGCGGCGGCACTATAAGACCGGCACATCATCAAAATATGGTATTGCTATTGAACACTAGTGTTGTACCAGTCCATTACATTTCATTTCGAGCTGAAGTTCTGAAAAGTGTGTTCATTTTGGTGCAGTGAAAGGTGTGCTAAGTGGAACGAACAGGTTCGGTCGAAAGACTAGGGGCGTTCAATTAGACCTGGACTTTATTTTTTGAAAATTTCATTGTTGTAAATATCTAAATGTTGGGATGGCAACTACCTCCTGTTATGCAAATACAGCACCACTCATCCGGTTGCCATGACAACAGATTGTTTAAATAATATGGCAGACAGCGATCTGTCGACCAAAATGGAACAACCATTAATCAAGTTTCTCCACAACGAAGGTGTGAAAGCATCTGAAATTCATGAGACTTCAAAGACAGTTCACCGAGTCATGTTTATCTCGATCATCCGTCTTTGCTTAGTGCCAAAAGTTTGAAGGAGGGCGAGAATCCACCGGCAATGAACCTCATAAGGCAAGGCCAGCATCTACTGTCAATGATTGCATCAACGCACGAACAAGTAAGTTGATAAGGGACAACAAGCGGATTCATATCCGAGAATTGGCTTCAATACTGAATATCAGCGCTGGCATTGTGGAGACCATCCATAATAAGGTGAAATTCAACAAGATCTGTGCCAGATGGGTCCCTGAGTAACTCCTCGAGGATCACAAAACCACTCGGGTGGAAATCTGTTCTATGCTCCTGCAGCGATATGACAGCATCCTAAGGCGTGTTGTGACCACTGACGATTCATCACTTTACTCCTGAAAGCAAGCGTACGAGCATGGAGTGGCGACACTGATTCACCACAACACAAGAAATTCAAGATGACACTGTCGGCAACGAAAGTGATGCCGACTGTATTCTGGGTCAGTAAGTGTATCCTATATGTTGGTTTTCTGGAAGAACCATAGATGCACCCTGCTACTGTGACATTTTCAGGACGTCCCCGAAGCCGGCACTAAGGAAAAAGCGAGCAGGACTCTTGCCAGTGGTGTTTGTTTTCTGCAAGACAGTGCCAGACCACACACAGCCAAACTGGCTATGTACACACGGACGGAACTCGAATGGGATATCTTGCCATATACTCCATATACCTAATGTCTCCCCTTGCGATTATCACCTTTTTGGGCCATTGAAAGAGTTATTGGGAGGGCAGAGGTTCGGGTCCAATGAGGAAGTCAAACAGGCTGTCCTGACATGGTTTCGACATAAGCCTGAAGATTTCTACAGAACAGGTATCCAAATGCCCCCAGAACACTGGAAAAATGTGTAGAGAAGCAAGGAGAGTTTTTTGAGAAATAACTGGTGTGTGTGTCTTTGTAGTATCCTGATTTTATAAAAAATAAAGTTCAAGTCAAATTTGAACGCCCCTCGTAGTACCTGTCTGAAAGAATTCTTTTCCCATGGTATCCACATGCTTATCCAGTTCTGGAAGGGTGAACTAAAATACGATTATATTGAACAATGACAAGTAATTATACTCTGTCAGCGAAAGAAAACTGGGCGTGTCCAGTTAAATATCCAATTTCGATTGTTAAGCATTGTTAATTTTATGTTTAATGTCTAACAATTGAAATCGGAAATTTAATTAGACACTCCCAGTATTTCTTTCGTTGAACAGAGTATAGTTCAGTGTTTGTAATACTCTGCAAAAAATAAAGAAAAAAAATCCGGTTTTCCATTAAATGCTGCTTTTTTTTTTTTTTTTTTTTTTTTTTTAATTGTCAAGTTGATTTATTTTTTATTGTGTTCCTAACGATTCATATTTTTCTTCAACAGATGACTTGTGCTTCTTTCTGTGTGGACGGAGTTTTGAATGCTTGGCCCAGCGTATTGGAGAAACTTCTTCAGAAAGCTTTTAATGATAATCATTCTATAATGAAACGTAGCTTTAAATTTCCTATTTTTTCGGGTTTGTTTTCACTTTTTGTAAAATATTTATTTGGAGTTCGTCTTTAAAAAAAAAATGAAATTTTTTGTTTTAAAATAAATCGACACAGCGTGAGCTTATTTTAATTAATGAATTAAAAATAGAAGATATTTAAAAAAAAATCGTATTTACTGTCGCCAAATTTATTATATTTTTCATCTCTAATTGTCTGTAAATTTTGAAATGTAATTTTTTAAAGTCATTAAATTTTTATTATAAACGTCAGTTGTGGCAGCTTAATCCTTATCTACCTTGCTAAATAAGAATACGAGAAAATTTTATTGTAATAAACTTTGTTTTAAGACAAAAACTTGAGTCATGTGTCACCAGAGACTTTCAATGGGGGGATGTCATTTACTTAATTTTCATGTAATACGGACTCTTAGGTGTTTCATTGAATATGTTCAGAGGGCGCCTATTAACAGCATATTACATGGGAAAATATTGAAATGGCATGTCGCCCTATTAAGCGTCTGATTTACACTTGCAAAAACTTTGGCAATAAAACGTAAACTTGATTTCTCACTTCATTTGTTGGAACGGGTCAGTCTTTTAAAAAAGTAATGTATTGAAAAATAATTTAAAATAGTTTGATCTATTGATTTATGTAGACATCAGAGTTGCACCAAATTTGGGTTCTTATTTATAATTACCCACCTTTTGACGCTGTTTTGTGGAGGTCGCTATTACTACCGTCCAAACAGGCCGAATTTAAGCAAGCAGAAGCACTTAACAGGTGCACTTGGCACGATGGATAAGTTTTCTTCACGAACGGGAAGTAAGTATAAATTTACATGTTAAACAGATTTACTTAAATCAAGATTCCTGGCTTCTGAATAGAGAAAACAGCTTGGAAAAAGTGGATAGCGTAATCTTTTAGAGATTGAATTGGACATCCATGTTCGACAACACGAGAACTACACTTTATTCAGGCAAAGAATAAGATTTCTGTGCGGTCAGATTTACAATAATGTCAAACAGTGGTAAAACTAATTGTCTCCAACATCCTCCTGTTTGTCAGGTTATCAAACTACATTGATATGGGCACAAATCGTTCTTCTCCCGACAATTTTACTAGTGGATCTGCGATCATTTCGCTCGTGCCGATTCGGTTAACGATGATTAGTACTCGCTGCATGGCTTCCCTATAAAGTTGACGTTTAACGTAGATATGTTTGATGCGGTTGTGAAAGATGGACTTCATCAGATCTACCGCTCACTTGTTATCACTATTGATCGTAATTGGTCCTGTCGACAAGGAATTTCGGTAACAAATTTTCGTTGTCAGATGGCTTCCTTCGTTACAACCAGAGACAAATTAAAGAAAGAGACTGGCAGTGCTCTATTCATTTCGCTGAGCGCTACTGGTGCCAGCGGAAGTGCAGCATTCGCCATGCTACGATTTGCAAAAACCTAAGGCGGCATATATTCTCAATGTAATTTCAGCTGTTTTTGTAGATGATTTCTGGAAGTATTAGTAAGCATAACCTGTTTTCTGATTTTTTAAAAAATACTTTATTGCATTAACTAACAATAACGTATACTTTTAATGACTCCAAATAGCTGATTCGATGCCTGACGAATTTTTAAAAGACAAATATTTTAAAATTTTAAATTAAAAGAAAAGGAAGAAATAATTCTCGGTTCAATAAAATAATCAATTTATTAATCCATATATTGTAATAAGCAAATGTTTGCGATTGTTTCACATCGGCCTCGGTAGCTCAGTGGTTGCGCGATCGATTTGTCCTAAATTACACGGTCGTAATCTATTTTGTTCACATGTGCGTTTTAAATCTGAAGCAACATTTTTCGGGCTTTTTTTTATCGAAACGTATGGGCATATTGCCGTTCAGTTTATCTACTCAAGAGCCGCCATTAAAAAAGCGAAAGAAACTTTCGGTGTTGGACATGACTTAGCGCTGACGTAGATGCTAAATCCGCCGTGATTGGCTGCCGCTGTTGCTTGCCGTCGCGTATGACGACAAAAGCAGCGCTCAGTTCTATGCAAGGGGTCCGACATTCAAAGAAATGATATACGAGATTTAATAATCTACAGATTTTGAATCTTAAGTTTGTAAGATTTTGAATCCCCAGAGAAGTGAAACCTGAAACAAAATCAGAATTTGTGAGATGACTAGAACGAACGGGAACGCGATACACTCCGATTTTCCGGTTTCTGCGGGTTTTTGTTACATCTGAAGATGATCATTTTTGGCGTATCGTTGGTTGGCGCAGTGATCGGATAGCAGATTTGAGAGTTAAAATCTGCGATAATCTTTGAGATTTTTTTACAGATTTGTGAGATTTGTTGGACGGTGTACGAGATTTTTCCGTATGACGGACCCCTCAGTTCTGTGGTGTTTATCGGCCAATTTCTGCGCTCCCGTGACGTCATTTCTTGCCGTCGCGGAGTTCGTCGTAGTGTGAATGCGGCTTTAGCCACTGTTTGTCGACGGCTGTTCCTTGTTATCGCACCACCAGCAAGGAGAAATACATATCCGGTCGTTGAACGTCTTAAAACTTGCAAAAACACCAGAAGCCACCGCTTTTCCACAACAAGGTTTTATTTACCATGAATACGTATTTCGAGTGCTACGCACTTATTTTTCAACATGACTGAGGCATACAATGCCATCAGGCCAATCGAAGAGGAAGATTGCCACAAGGATCGAGGAACACTTCAGACATATCTATAACTACAAACCACAGGCCTCTAGCTTTGCACATCATGTGATCACCACCGGACATGGAGTAAACAACTACGAGATTCTCCACCGGACCAGTGGTTGGCATAAGCTAAACTTTCTGGAGTCTTTGGAGATTGGTAAAACACAGGAAGACGGATCCATGAACAGTGATAGGAGTCCTCTGGACATCACAGATTGGAAAAGGCTTCTAGAACATGTATAAGAAACTTTCTTTGTGGGTTTTCATTTGTATTTTTATTTATATTTTTATTTTTACTGATTGTTTTCCTGCAAACTGTTCCTTAAGTATATGTTTTTTATGAATATATTTACTTTCTTGGCCTTCGACACAAAAATATATAAGAGTCACTGAATGGAATATTTAACTGTTTAACGCTTAAAACCTTTAATATGCTGCTTAAGCATGTGATTTAAAATATAATTTACCTAATTAGCTTTTACTTCAAAAATAAGTATACGTCACAGATTGGAATAATTTAACTGATTGGCCCTTAAAACTTCAATGTAGACTGGTAAATGGAACCTGATTGGTTAGCTCTGTATATAAATGGCCTGATGGTATTGTAAAATAAATAGATTGTCGATTGTCGTAAATAAATTATTTTATTATTATTATTTATTATTATTTTATTTTGTTTTTTCATAATGTGGAAGACCTCTTTTGGTTAGTCAGGCTTCTTGCCTATTTCAGTGTATTTCATGTGGAATTTATTCCGGAAGGGTGAGAATTGTGTAATCACTGCTTACGTCCCACCTGAACAAATGTACGCTTGTCGATTGTCGTATGCTTTTCCGTTCTTATACGAAAGGACTCCTTTTTATTTTCTGGATAACTTAACTGGGTCTCATTTGGCTTCTTGCGTAGTTCAGCGTACTTCCGCACAAGCGTACTTTCTGGACGAGTATGGCGGTGAAAGCATTGCTTTCGGGCCGCTCGTTACATTTTTCCCTTGGGCTGTTCGATTGCCGATTGTCGTCGTTGTATGCTGCAGTCATGCTGAAAAATGAGTGCTTAGCACTCAAAATACGTATTCATGGTAAATGAAACCTTGTGGAAAAGCGATGGCTTCTGGTGTTTTTGCTGATTTCATATCCACGGGTAATTGGTTACTTTTTAGTTTTGTCTTGAAACCCCATGTCACAGAATTCTTCAATGTTGGGATTGCCAACTTGTCGATATGATAGCTTAACTTGAGCAATCCCTTTCAAGTAGCAAAGTACGCCCTTCGCTGCTGACAACTGGTCTGACCTGGGGTTCTCGCAGAATTTCATTAGTTCACCAGCTATGTGTCCTATGTCTGGTCTCGTTGTTTAGGCGGCGTATAATAGTTTCTTATCAGCGATCTTCGTTTCGTTTCAGCGAGTATCGCCAACACCATCTAGATCAGGATGAAAAGTGTTCTTTACAGGAAAGTATTGCAAGCAATCCCTACTTGATGCTCCACGTGGATATGATAATCAAGTTAGCATTAATTGACAACTTCAGATATTTGACAACTCGACATTATCTATAGCAATATTTCATTATTAAAAATAATTCGTATACTGTAACTTCTGCGATTTTTTTTATTTTAATGACTGTAGTAACCAACCTCAACCAAGTTAATAAATTAACAAAAATATTGAACTAGCTGTAAAAGTTTATTTAATAAAAGTGTCATAAATTTGCTAATTTAGAAGTTTATAAGCCAATAATAATTTTTAAAACATTCAATTCGAAAGTTTCAAATTCTATTACTTTCTTTTTAGGGGGAGTGGGTAAATTGACTTTGGGAATATTCTGGCATATCAACTAGTTCAAGATTCATCTTTTGAAAATATAAACTCGGATATCTAATTTGAAGGATAGCCACTGTTATTATTAGGCTAAATTGTTAAATTTTATTCTTACATTGATTTTTAAGTTTGAGCTTTGTTAGGAATTTTAAAAAATCATTGGCTTAAAAATATCAGAATTTCAATGGACAAATTTATGATAAAATTTTAGTTTTATTTATGATGGCCCTTCTTTGATGACGTCAGAAGCATGATACGTCAGTGCGCAGGCCTTGTTTATCTAGATAGTATTGGTATCGTTCGTTGGATATCTGGCAGCATTGCTGGAATTAATGTATTGTATTTCTTCACCATTTCGAGAATATATTTTCTTTGGCTCAGCGTTGTTGTGCCAGTCGTCTATCGCGTCTTATTTCTATGCCTAAGATTTATTAAACTGGTCCAAGCTCCTTCATCCTACATCTCGAAGTTTCTTGTCAGGTCGGTCTTTACCATCTCAGCAAACAACAGATATCGCTATGATCAGAAGCCGTATTTTCGTTCACTTGATATACGAAATATCATCAAAGCTTGATTGTTTCATTCCATTGATTGAAGTTGGCAAGTTAATCGATTGTTCCTGCTTAAGTCCGTATAAGGTTTTTTGGAGACGGCAAATTCGATTCTTTCGGATCAGTACCTATATCCTTTCCTTTACCGTTTCCCATGGTTGATTGGTTGGTTTGTTTGGTATTAACGTCCTTTTCAACTGCTGTGATCATTTCAAGACTGCGTTATAGGGGCCGCAAATTTTGCCTCGCAAGGGTTCTTTAACGTGCAGCCAGCAAACGACTACACGGGACCAACGGCTTTACTTCCCTTCCAAAGGAAGTGCGTGATCTCAGGATTTTCCCCCTGAAAAAATCCTCGTCGTCCTCGGCCATCAGAGGCGATCACGCAACCACTGAGCCACCGAGGCCGATCCGTTTCCCATGGATAAAGTTGGTAACTACATATACATGATCTAAAACAATAGGCACAAACTTCAAGAGGTGATTCCTGACCAGAAAAGGAACAAAAAAATCTCATATGAACTTATGTCGGGAAATGGACGGTTTGTCTGTAACAGAGCAATTAATACAGAACATAACATTACTGTAGCAATAATTGTGTCAACGTTACACAAAATGCTCGAAGTCGTCTCCTTGATTTGCAATGCAAGCGTTCACACATCGCATCATGGATTGCCTGCATCCGTTTAGCTTCAGGACCACCCGTTTAGATCAGTCCAGGTTTCTATAGTGCGAAGGTAGGAGTCAAGTAACGATTTAACAGTAGATGCCGACGAATGAGAAGTTAAGGCCAATATGTCATCGGCGTACATACAAATTAAATGATTATCTCTCCTAATGTACATACACTATTCAAGTCTCACCACATAAAAAACTAGCTCCGCATACAGAACATTTTTGAGGTGCTCCGTATATAAAGACCATCTCGATTTGTTCCCGATATAAATACCGGGCTATTGTACCTCCACTGCAAACGATCATTCAAAAGTAACTCTGCAACAGAAAAAATACACACTGTTTGTAATGTTAAGGGAACATGATGTCGTGCAAACAACTATTGCCATTTCCGTGGAGACTTTGCATTCCGGACTATGCATATGTTGATATGAATTTTTTGTTACTTTTCTTGCGAGAAATCACCCCCCTCCCTGAAGTTTGTCCCTATTGTTTTAGTTCATCCTGTAGATCTCTTGGACAAATGCCATAATCGAAATCCATCTGATTGATCTCTTAGTTGTGAATCATTGCAAAGGCCATACGGTAGGAAGAGATGGGTATAGTATGACTGGAGAAAACTTACCATAGTACAGCCCAGAAATTTGACAACATCCCTTAGCACATGAGGTGGTTTGCATCTTCGTGCGACAAACCTTCTAAAGGCCGCCAATAAACTCTCGGACGTCAAGTCACTAACAACTTCAAGATGAGTTCCCTTTGTGACAAAGCAAACAAATATTACGATATAGTACGTTTTAATCAAACGTTGGTGTCCTCTTCCCTCGTGTTTGCGAATGAATATTGGCCAACATTGCCCAGCATATCAAGGCCACAAATGTAGCAGGGGCGCGTAGGTATTACTCGAGTGGAGGGAAATGAATCCATGAGTTGTTTAGCTGTGATAGCTCGAGGCCTTTGACACTTGATGCATTTGAACACTTCATGACGAATAACATCTCGTAAACAAGGAATCCAAATTCTCCGACGTAAACTATTCAGGAGTAAGGTTGGTCCTGCATGTATACAGAGTGCCATATAATTATAGGACCACCCTTATTTCTCTTGTCTGCAAGAAACAAAATAAAATAATTAAAACATTGTCACTGTATCAGATTCCCACAACTATTATTTATTGTTTCCAAAGAAAATAATGAAAAACAAACA